>CM024764.1:55661027-55800758 GCA_014218235.1 Colocasia esculenta | reverse complement strand
TGTTTTTAGAAAAGATAGATGATTTAAAATAGATAAATATGGAACTATCTGTAGCAACCTGGATTTTTGAAAAATAAAATTTAATAATAATAATAATAATAAAAGTAATTAGAAAATAAAATAAAAGAGAATTAAATAAAACCCATTAAATGAAAAGAAGTAATCGGCTTTGTTAAATGAACCCATTATTAAAAGAGAAATAATAGGAAAATATCCTAAATTCGTAACTAAATTATTACTTAAATAGAAAATGGGTATTTAATGCATTAAAAAGCTAATTTGAGTTAGATTTGGATTCCTAAACCTACCCTAATAGGTTGGCCATGATTTGAGTCCCAACCTAACCCAAATTGGAATTGGTATGCTTAGAAAGATGAGAGAAATAGGAAATCCCAAAATTAAATAGTAATTAGAGTCCTATTAGGAAATAGAAAGGGAAGAGACATAAATACTCTCTTTAAACTCCCATGGCCGGCCCTAGCTCGTACCCAAGACTTGTTGGACCAGGAGGAGAGGCCAAGGATTAGGGAATTTCGTAGGAAGAAGTCTTTCTCAAGCTCTCTCTCTTGTTCTTCAAGTTCTAGCCCTAGAAGAGGAAATCGACCAAAGGTAGGCATTCTCACGAGCAAAACTAAATCAATTTCGTCTGTGGGTTGATCTAAACCTCAGGAACAAAACCCCTTTGGTTTCAAAATTTTTCATCGAGTCAATATTTTCTTCTTGATTTTTCATGTTCTGTACTCATCATGACCCCGAACCCTCTTCTTAATTCACTACAAGAAAAATCGGAAATAGAGACCGAAATATTCGGTCTCTATTCGGTCCCTAAACATCTCAGAGACCGAATAGGGACCGAATAGTGACCGAATATGTCGGTCAAAAACTTCTGGTCACAAATCTGTGACCAACTAAATTCGGTCCCTATTCGGTCACTAAATAGGGACCGAATAGGGACCGAATAAGATCGGTCCCTATTTAGGGACCGAAAGTATTCGGTCCCAATTCAGTCCCTAGAATAGGGACCGAATGGGGACCGAATAATTCGGTCCCTATTTAGGGACCGAATTTATTCAGTCCTAGTTCGGTCCCTACAATAGGGACCGAATAAATTCGGTCCCTACATAGGGACCGACTCTATTCAGTCCCCATTTGGTCCCTGAAATAGGGACCGAATAAATTCGGTCCCTATTTAGACCGAATAGGGACCGAATTATTTCGGTCCCTAATCGGTCTCTATTTTTTAAATTTTTTTTTTAATATATATATTTTTAGGAAAATAACCTACTTAAATAAAATAATAATATCCACAACAATAATAATTGTCCACCATAAAAATATCTACAACACAAAAATAATAAAAATATCCACAACAAAACAATAATAAAATGTCGACAACATCAATAATAATAAAAATATCCACAACACAACATATAAAATGTCCACAACATCAGAATAATAAAATGTCCACAATAAGAATAAAAATATCCACAACATAACAATAATATAATGCCAACACAATAATAAAAATGTCTACAACATATAATAATGAAATGAAAATCATGATGCCTCGTCTTCGTCTTCATCCTCGTGTCCTCCCACTTCACCCGATGAACGAACCTACAATATATATATAACAATAATAAGTTAAAATTAAATACTATTATAAGCAATAACTTATTTTAGAAGTATAAATTAAATAAAACTATAAGCAATGGAGGTCAATTAGATGAGTATTTCTAATTTTGGACCTTGAAACCGAAGTTCTTCATTTTTAAACTAAACTAACTTGGTTAAGACGACTTGGCGCGTCGCGGTCAAACCGGGAGTCCGAATTGAACTATGTCAGTTTCCACAAGTCACACTCATCGGCCCGACCGTGCTGAAACAAACCGGAGGCCAATCGGAAGAGTATTTCTAACATTGGACCCTCAAACTGAAGTTTTTCATTTTTTAACTAAACTAACTTGGTTAAGACGACTTGGAGCGTCGAGGTCAAATCGGGAGTCCGAATTGAACTCCGTTAGTTTCCACAAGTCACACTCATCGGCCCGACCGTACTGGACAAACCGGAGGCCAATCGGATGAGTATTTCTAATTTTGGTCCCTCAAATCGAAGTTTTTCATTTTTTAACTAAACTAACTTGGTTAAGACGACTTAAAGCGTCGAGGTCAAACCGAGAGTCCGAATTGAACTCCGTCAGTTTCCACAAGTCACACTCATCGACCCGACCGTGCTGGAATAAATCGGAGGTCAATTAGATAAGTATTTCTAATTTTGGACCCTGAAACCAAAGTTTTTCATTTTTTAACTAAACTAACTTGGTTAAGACGACTTGGAGCGTCGAGGTCAAACTGGGAGTCCGAATTGAACTCCGTCAGTTTCCACAAGTCACACTCATCGACCCGACCGTGCTGGAACAAACCGAGGCCAATCGGAAGAGTATTTCTAACATTGGACCCTCAAACCGAAGTTTTTCATTTTTTAACTAAACTAACTTAGTTAAGATGACTTGGAGCGTCGAGGTCAAACCGGGAGTCTGAATTGAACTCCGTCAGTTTCCACAAGTCACACTCATCGGCCCGACCGTGGTGGAACAAACCGGAGGCCAATCGGATGAGTATTTCTAATTTTGGTCCCTCAAACCGAAGTTTTTCATTTTTTAACTAAACTAACTGGTTAAGACGACTTTGAGCCTCGAGGTCAAACGGGAGTCCGAATTGAACTCCGTCAGTTTCCACAAGTCACACTCATCGACCCGACCGTGCTGGAACAACCGGAGGCCAATCGATGAGTATTTCAAATTTTGGTCCCTCAAATCGAAGTTTTTCATTTTTTAACTAAACTAGCTTGGTTAAGACGACTTGGAGCGTCGAGGTCAAACCGGAGTCCGATTTGAACTCCGTCATTTCCACAAGTCACACTCATCGGCCCGACCGTGCTGGAACAAACCGGAGGCCAATCGATGAGTATTTCAAATTTTGGTCCCTCAAACCGAAGTTTTTCATTTTTTAACTAAACTAACTTGGTTAAGACGACTTGGAGCGTCGAGGTCAAACCGGGAGTCCAATTTGAACTCCGTCAGTTTCCACAAGTCACACTCATCGGCCCGACCGTGCTGGAACATACCGGAGGCAAATCAGATGAGTATTTCTAATTTTGGTCCCTCAAACCGAAGTTTTTCATTTTTTAACTAAACTAACTTGGTTAAGACGACTTGGAGCATCGAGGTCAAACCGGGAGTCCGAATTGAACTCCGTCAGTTTCCACAAGTCACACTCATCGGCCGACCGTGCTGGAACAAACCGGAGGCCAATCGGATGAGTATTTCTAATTTTGGTCCCTCAAACCGAAGTTTTTCATTTTTTAACTAAACTAACTTGGTTAAGACGACTTGGAGCGTCGAGGTCAAACCGGGAGTCCGAATTGAACTCCGTCAGTTTCCACAAGTCACACTCATCGACCCGACCGTGCTGGAACAAACTGAGGCCAATCGGATGAGTATTTCTAATTTTGGTCCCTCAAACCGAAGTTTTTCATTTTTTAACTAAACTAACTTGGTTAAGACGACTTGGAGCGTCGAGGTCAAACCGGGAGTCCGAATTGAACTCCGTCAGTTTCCACATGTCACACTCATCGACCCGACCGTGCTGGAACAAACTGGAGGCCAATCGGATGAGTATTCTAATTTTGGTCCCTCAAATCGAAGTTTTTCATTTTTTAACTAAACTAACTTGGTTAAGACGACTTGGAGCGTCGAGGTCAAACCGGGAGTCCGAATTGAACTCCATCAGCTTCCACAAGTCACACTCATCGGCACGACCGTGTTGGAACAAACCGGAGGCCAATCGAATGAGTATTTCTAGTTTTGGTCCCTCAAACCGAAGTTTTTCATTTTTTAACTTAACTAACTTGGTTAAGACGACTTGGAGCGTCGAGGTCAAACGGGAGTCCGAATTGAACTCCGTCAGTTTCCACAAGTCACACTCATCGACCCACCGTGCTGGAACAAACCAGAGGCCAATCGGATGAGTATTTCTAATTTTGGTCCCTCAAATCAAAGTTTTTCATTTTTTAACTAAGTAACTTGGTTAAGACGACTTTGAGCCTCGAGTCAAAACGGGAGTCCGAATTGAACTCCGTAAGTTTCCACAAGTCACACTCATCGGCCCGACCGTGGTGGAACAAACCAGAGGCCAATCGGATGAGTATTTCTAATTTTGGTCCCTCAAACCGAAGTTTTTCATTTTTTAACTAAACTAACTTGGTTAAGACGACTTGGAGCGTCGAGGTCAAACCGGGAGTCCGAATTGAACTCCGTCAGTTTCCACAAGTCACACTCATCGGTCCGACCGTGCTGGAACAAACCGGAGGCCAATCGGATGAGTATTTCTAATTTTGGTCCCTCAATCGAAGTTTTTCATTTTTTAACTAAACTAACTTGGTTAAGACGACTTGGAGCGTCGAGGACAAACCGGGAGTCCGAATTGAACTCCGTCAGTTTCCACAAGTCACACTCATCGACCCGACCGTGCTGGAACAAACTGGAGGCCAATCGGATGAGTATTTCAAATTTTGGTCCCTCAAACTGAAGTTTTTCATTTTTTAACTAAACTAACTTGGTTAAGACGACTTGGAGCGTCGAGGTCAAACCGGGAGTCCGAATTGAACTCCGTCAGTTTCACAAGTCACACTCATCGACCCGACCGTGCTGGAACAAACTGGAGGCCAATCGGATGAGTATTTCTAATTTTGGTCCCTCAAATCAAAGTTTTTCATTTTTTAACTAAACTAACTTGGTTAAGACGACTTGGAGCGTCGAGGTCAAACCGGGAGTCCGAATTGAACTCCGTCAGTTTCCACAAGTCACACTCATCGGCACGACCGTGCTGGAACAAACCGGAGGCCAATCGAATGAGTATTTCTAGTTTTGGTCCCTCAAACCGAAGTTTTTCATTTTTTAACTTAACTAACTTTGTTAAGACGACTTGGAGCGTCGAGGTCAAACCGGGAGTCCGAATTGAACTCCGTTAGTTTCCACAAGTCACACTCATCGACCGACCGTGCTGGAACAAACTAGAGGCCAATCGGATGAGTATTTCTAATTTTGGTCCCTCAAATCGAAGTTTTTAATTTTTTAACTAAAGTAACTTGGTTAAGACGACTTTGAGCCTCTAGGTCAAAACGGGAGTCCGAATTGAACTCCGTCAGTTTCCACAAGTCACACTCATCGGCCCGACCGTGGTGGAACAAACCGGAGGCCAATCGGATGAGTATTTCTAATTTTGGTCCTTCAAACCGAAGTTTTTCATTTTTTAACTAAACTAACTTGGTTAAGACGACTTGGAGCGTCGAGGTCAAACCGGGAGTCCGAATTGAACTCCGTCAGTTTCCACAAGTCACACTCATCGGTCCGACCGTGCTGGAACAAACCGGAGGCCAATCGGATGAGTATTTCTAATTTTGGTCCCTCAAATCGAAGTTTTTCATTTTTTAACTAAAGTAACTTGGTTAAGACGACTTGGAGCCTCGAGGTCAAACCGGGAGTCCGAATTGAACTCCGTCAGTTTCCACAAGTCACACTCATCGCCCCGACCGTTCTGAAAAAAATCGGAGGCCAATCGGATGAGTATTTCTAATTTTGAACCCCCAACCTACCTAAGTTCTCCCTTTTTAACTTACCTAACTCGCTTAACAAGAAATTGTGCGTCGATCAACCCAAATTAAAGTTAAACTAAGTTAACTAAGTTAACTGTTAAAATTAAACCTCTGAAATAAAATAAATTTACTCACGTGAGGGGCGTGTGCTGATGTTGATGGTGCTGCCTATGGAGGAGGTGCTGCCTGTGGAGGAGGAATGTTGATCTGGGAGAAGGCCTGGGAGATAACCTGGGAGAGGGACTGGGAGAGCTGGGCCTGTAGTGCATCGGTCACCTGCATCTGCATCTGGGCTAGACGAGTCTCCATCGAATCCGTCAGACGAGACTCTAAGCCCGATATCCTACTGTCAATGAAGCCCATCAGCTGTCCTGGAGAAGTACCTGGAGTACCAACTCCTGCGTGGAATGCACTGGTCTGTGACCCTGAGCTGGATCCTCCAGATAACACCCGGCTCGTGTCGATGCTGTGCCCAAAACCATACACATGGCCTTTCTTTGGGGCCCCAGATGCCGCAACCCATACCTCAGGATCTAACGGCGGCTGCTCGTCCTCCCCGACGTACTTCTCTGTCATTTGTGGCTGTATGACTCCTGCAAGAAACTAGAAAAAACAATAGTAGTTAATATTCATATTAATGTGAAAAATTAAATAGTGAATATCTTCTAAATACTTACTGCAACCACTCGGGCTCTATCGCTAATGTATGCATCCGTTCCTTTTTTCTTGTGTGTTCTATCGAACACCTCGGAAAATGTCGGCTGCCTTTTTAGCTCCTTCTCCTATTTCACAGAAAAAACATGACATAAATGAGTACCTTTGTAAATAAAAGAGACCAGAAATGGACAAATTACTTACCAATCTGGACTGATGGGTCGCAAAAGAGACAGACCCACCAGTATGCATGTTTGCTTCTGGATTCGCAGCCCGATTAACTTTCATTATTGAGGATGTTTGTTGCCATCTCTCTGCAGCCCAGATGTTGCAAAGAGTTTCCCAATATTCTCCCCTCATCCAACTGGGTGCCCGCTCCCTCCAAAGAGTCGGGTCTGCACTCTAAGAATGTTTCTCTGCATTTTTTCTCACGTTATACATCAAATGCTTGAAATTTGATCTTGCAGTCATCGTCCATACAAATCGAGACCGCGCCTCGTCCGTACAACTCGTGAATCGATGCTGGCTCTATATACATAAGAGTTAGTGAACTGCATGTATGAATACGATAAGAATTAAATTACAATACGAAATTACATACCATGAACATCTGATACAAGTGCTCCTGGACCTCCATCGGAAAATCATTGAATCTATGAATTGGCCCAGGAAAATGTGCTGTAACGTTCTTGTGATGAATTGAGATGCTTGAGTAGGCTCTATTTTATCACTGCAATGATGTAACTGCATAATGTCAATTTCTGAACTAAATTCACTTCATTGCCCATAAGAAATACATACTTGTTGATTACGTACCCATTAATCCAGACCTCCCGCAGAGTGCTCTCATAAAAACTACCTCTGCCCTCCTGCAGACTACCAGCATCCTTTGGCACCGAACCTGGAAAATAATGATGAACAACATGAGTAATGTACAAAAATACTAAATAATGACTACAGAAATACCCTAACAGTTAAATATACAAATCTACTGTGCATCTGGAGAATGTGTAGAGTGACCTGAGCATGTGACATTTTAATGGCATCAGAATTAATGCATACATTAAAGTATAACTTTACATATACATACCAGCTACTACAGGAGGAGACTCGGAGGATGCACCAACAGCTGAAACTAGAATAGAACGCATAAGTAATGAGGAAGATGAATGCACAATAAAAGTACATTTGTAAATATACATACCTGCAGGCACGGTAGGAGCAGAAGAACTAGAAACTGTAGCAATTCTAATAACATTAATAATATATATAAATAATTACTACAAAAATACTTGGAAATTGAAATATACATACCTGCAGGCACGCTAGGAGATGCAGAAGAAGGACCAGCAACTGTAACAATTCTAATAACATTAATAATATGTGTAAATAATGACTAAAAAAATACTTGAAAATGAAATATACATACCTAGTCCGCTAGGTAGAGGAGGTGTCCGCTCACTCGAAGGAGAAGGAAGAAAGAAACTGTAACATTTAATGGCATTAACACTACACAAGTACACATAAATAATATACAGAGAAAAATACACAGCTGATGACGATATTAGAAAAATATACATACCAGATGCGGGGAACAAAGCCCTCCCACGAATGCCCCTCCTAGAACTGCTACCAGATCTTCCTCCACGCACCATATCTTCATAGAGAACATAAAATCATAATGTTTACTAGTCAATTGCTTATATTGAAAGTGAGCTGCTTTAATATACTCTACAAGTGTGAAAAAATTCTACCATAGTTTAATTGATATCCATTTCCTCCTCAGATGATGACGATATGTTCAATTCAACCCCATCTTCATCATCTCATCTTCACATCATCACTGGTATATTCCTCTTCCTCACCAGAACTTTCATATTCAATATCTGTACGACGAGCACTACTGTCTTTCATCTCATGGGATCGACTTCTTCGACCTCATTTCCGTGAGACAAGGACATTGGTGCTTCGGATTCGTCTTCTCCAATATGAGTTGTCAACTCTACATCTTCAACAAAGTCTTCTTGAAAGAATTCTGCGTTGATCTCTTCAGCTGTCTGATCAGTCATGTCCAATTCATAATCAGAGAATAGTCTTGACTTAACTCTGCAAACCCACCAATCATTTCGTTCTTTGTTTGTACATGAAGGATAGCTTGTATAATACACTTGCTGGGCTTGTGTGGCTAAGATGAATGGCTCATAAGTATTCATTTTGACTTTGTTTAAGCTCGACAATCCCATGTGTTGTGTCATTTCGAATGGAATTCGGATCAAACCAATGACACTTGAACAAGAATATATGATTGTCTTGTCCTAGATATTGCAATTGTAGGATCTCCTCTACAATACCATAGTAGTCATACTCACTTCATTGTATGTACTTCCTTTTACACATACGCCACTGTTCATGGTAGATTTATTCTGCCCATAGTCTTTCGTATGAAACCTATACCCATTGACAATAAATCCAGGATAATTCTGTGCAATTTTGGATGGGCCGTAGGCTACCTGACGAACTCTTTCATCAGTAATTAAACCTTCTTGCACCTGCGTGTAGAAAAGGCTAGTTATAAAGTGAAATGAATTTTGTTGAATACTCTTTGACGGTGTACACTTACGCGTTGTCTTAGCCATAAGGCCAATGACTTCTCTCGTTCTTTTTCAACCTCAAAATCAGTGAGTTGTGGATTTTTTTGTATTAATTCTGAATCAAATTGTCTGCAATATGAATAGCATATCACATTGAATAGGTAGAATAAAGGCAAAAAACTTACATATAAATTTAAATTGTGAGATTAGTACTTACTCAACATAACATTCTAGCTCAGAACAATTTAAAAGAATATATCTCTGCGGCACATAACTCTCTGTCATCCAGCATTCGAGTTGAAGAACGTCCGAAGGCACGTCCAGGATGAGTAAATATTGAGAGTCGATTTGAACCGACAGATTCCCCCCCATCATCATTACGTGGAGGTTGTGTCCGACGAGTTTGAATGTCTGCTTCAAAGTACATTGCACAAAAGTTAGAGATTTCCTCCATAATGTATGCCTCAGCAATAGAACCCTCCACTTTTGCTTTATTTCGGACTTTCATTTTAAAGTCATGCATACACCTACATCCACAATGTAAGAGACAATTAGAAAAGCTATCACTTACGTAAGGTGCAATCGTACGAAGGAAATAGCTCATATTTGCATATACCTCTCAAATGGATACATCCATCTATATTGTACTGGCCCTCCGACCTTTGCTTCATATGGTAGATGTACGAGGTAAATGCTCCATTGAATCGAAGAAACCAGGTGGAAATATCTTCTCAACTTGCATACAGTGGTGACCACATTCTGTTCGATAGTTTGCACATCCTGAAGCCTGAGTTCTGATGCAGATAGAATCGTGAAAAATTGACTCAACTCAGATAATGCTCCCCATAGCTGCTTGGCAAGATGTCACGAAATGCAATAGTAGCAACCTTTGCATGAATACATGGCAGTCGTGACTCTTCATTCCATATATCTTTCCCTCACTGACGTTGACAGAACGAGCAATATTTGACACATAACTGTCAGGAAATCTCAGTTGTTTCAGCCACTGATAGACTTGCTTTACTTGTCCTCCTCCAAGCACATAAACTGCTTTTGGTTTACTTGATTTCCCATTTACTTCAACAATTTCTAACTCTGGACGTTTACAGAGCATGGAAGTCCAAGCGTGCATTCACATTGTCCTTTGTTTTACCTTTGATATCCATAACTGTGTTGAATACATTATCAAAGACATTTTTCTCGATATGCATCACGTCTAGATTGTGCCGCACAAGAAGAGTCGACCAATAAGGTAGCTCCCAGAAAATACTTTTCTTCACCCAGTTGTGCTCCTTCCCCAAACCTGAAAGGTGTCGGGTACTGCCCATCTGTTGTGTGATATCTGGCAAATTTTCAACATGTGCTGCCATATCATGACCGGACAACCACTCGAATATAACTTCATCTCGTTCCTTTTTGTTCTTTAGGAATGCATCTTTTTGTCTTCTAAAAGGGTGATCAGCTGGTAAAAACTGACGATGGCAATCAAACCAGCAGGATTTCCCACCATGTTTAAGTACAAACGATTTGGTATTATCCATACAATACGAACATGCTAGCCTCCCATGTGTGCTCCAACCAGATAGCATTCCATATGCAGGAAAATCACTTATAGTCCACATCAATGCCGCCCTCATGGTGAAATTTTGCTTTCTAGATGCATCATAAGTATTGACCCCCTCAGTCCATAATAATTTCAATTCATCAATCAACGATCTGATAGATGTCTATATTTTTTGTAGGACTCTTCGGACCAGGAATCAATAAGGACAGGAACAAATTCTCTCGCTTCATGCACATGCTCGGAGGAAGGTTGTATGGTGTCACGAACACTGGCCAGCTGGAGTAGGAAGCCACTGAACCTCCAAATGGATTAAATCCGTCAGTGCATAAACCAAGCCTCACATTACGTGACTCCCTTGAGAAGATAGGATAAACATGGTTGAAATGAATCCAAGCTTCGCCATCTGCAGGATGAGTCATAATATCCATGTCCCGACGTACTCTTTCTGCATGCCACCTCATATGTCCAGCTGTCTTTGAAGACATATACATCCGCTGCAGCCTGGGTGTAAGGGGGAAATATCGCAATGACGCATAAGGTATATCCTTTCCCCTAGAATTGACCCCTCTTTTAGGTTTAAATCTATCATGACGGCAAACTGAACAGGATACCATATCTGCATTCTCTTTGTCATACAACATACAATGATTAGGGCATGCATCTATTTTCACATATCCAAGTCCTAAATCATTCACCATCTTCTTGGCACGATAAAAATTTGGAGGCAGCTTTTCATCTGGAGGTAACATACTCTTGATGATGAGGAGGAGACGATCAAAGCAATTCTCAGAAATATGAAATTCAGATTTCAAGTTCAACAACTGTGACACCGCTGACAACCGAGTGTGCTTTTGACAACCATCCCACAATGGCTCATCAGCATCCTTAAGTAACTGATAGAATCTTTCGGCTCCCTTATTCGGCACGTCTTCAGTGTATACAGGATCCACATGTACACTGAATGCTGGACCAGCACATCTACAACCATATCCACGTACGTACTTGTGCCTTCCACATTACTAGGCCGTGCGACCAGAGTCCTCACCATGACATGTCCAATTCATATAACCTTCACACAACCCTTTTCTGTATAAATGGCGTTGAACTTCCCATGGGGAATTCCACTTCAAATTTTTACAAATCTACAAGGACATCGGATGCCACCTTGCCTGTCTACTTCGCATTTGGATTCCCCAATGCAAACTGAACGAAAGTCTCACCTCCGACCCTAAACTCCTGGGACACCACATGATCAACTATTCTGCGATACATCCATGAACGGTCTGAAGCCATTGTTGTCCTACGCCCAACCATATCAATAGACAATAACTTTAAAATTCTAATCACACATCCTTCGCGCAACCGAAATGAATAGGAAGGATTTATTATTTAGATTATCACTTTTTACCCATCTGTGAATATTTGATCGCACTCAGATGACCATTTACTATGTGATTGTATTATTGCTGAAAATTTCGGTAGCATCTCCACACCTCTCTGATATACCAAAAATATTTATTGATTAAGATATTTTCTTAAACACTTACTAATAAGTGGTTAAGAAAATATTCTAAATCAATAAAGGTATATCAGAAAGGAGTGAGTAGACACACCCGAAATTTTCAACAAATAATACAAGCACATAGTAAATGACCACCTAACTGCGATCAAACATTAACAGACTGTCCAAAACGGGACAATTCAGGACTTTGAGTTGGATATACACGTTCTCATCTTTGAAAATAAGACTCGTGCACATCAATCCCAAAGTTTTGAACGGGAGGTTCATTGACACGGGCTTAACACGCTCTCGTGAAGTGTGTGCAGTGTTAAAAAGAAAATAAAAACTAAAGCATGCATATAAACAAGTGCAATAATAACCCCATAAATATGAAAAGAAAATAAAAACAATATCATACATATAAACAAGTGCAATAATAAACTAAATTCACCACACATGTAAATGAATTGCATTAAGTAAGAAGTAGAATACAGATAAACAAGTGCACACGAAACTAAATTCACACATACATATAAATGAATTAAGAAAGGAGGCATGTTTGAGTGCCATTTTTTTTTTTTTTTTTACCCTCGTATTCCTTCATCTGTACGAGTGTTGTAAGGAAGAGCTACATATATATGATCCAAAGTCCGTCCTCTGCCCTTTAGAGAATTATTCTATCTAAATTGGGGCTGTCTGACTAGTGTTTACCTAAACTGCCCAAGTTGTCAGATGGCAGAAGCCACATCTGGGGGAATGGAAATTAAATACTGATGGATGTTCTAGGGGTAATCCAGGAGAGTCTGCTGGTGCTGCGTTCTAGAGAAGAATTGAATTAATAGGGTCACGTGATCCCATTGAATTTTAAAATATTATTGTTGAGTTAAAAACAATTTTATAAATTAATTTGTTGAAAAGTTTTCTAAAGAAAATATCTTACTAGATGAAATTTTTTGGGCCTGCCTATGATATCATTTCAGTTGATCAAACTTAAGGAATGAGTGGGTCAATGCAAGGTAGTTGTATAATAAATTCATTTTGGTCTGTAAACAATAAAGCCTACCATTCCTGCGCTTAGAATGAGGTAATTATAACAATGTGAGTGGATGAAGGGTGATCTCTTATAGTGTGAGATGGCTAACATTTTAACTTAGAAAAAGATTATTGCATTTGTATATTGCACTTTAAGTGTAATATGACTAGATAATTAGGGCTGTAAACGGAGCGGATACGGAGCGGATATGATTTTCCGCGTCCGCTCCGAATACGTAATCGGATAATTCGTATCCGCTCCGAATAAAATTCGGATACGGAGTGGATATTTTAGTCGGATACTATTCGGATTCGGAGCGGATACGGATATATCCGTTCGAAAATATGAGACCTTATAAGAGGTATAAAATGACCTAAAAATCAGAAGAAGAAAAAAATAAAAAAATCTGTAAAATTCTAAAACACATATAATACCACAAACAATCTCTAAATATTCATACAAAATTACAAATAGTATAGAATGAAAGTTCAACTACTACTTGACAATTAGAAGATCCCACATTGTGTCCACAGAAATTGGCACTAAATTTTGCTCCATATGAATCTATTCACCCCATTAAATAAAAAGATAGTTCAATAAATCACACACAACAATATTCTAAATGCATAATGCTTCTGTAGAAAAAATATGGTGACAAAGGTGGGATAATAACAGTATTACCTATTCCAAGGTGAAAAGAAGAGTTAATTTCTGGCAGACTGGCACGAAGACAAGAACTTAGCAACTCCAATCAGAATAGATCGACCCCCAAATTAAATTTTGCTGGAAACTTTGGTGATCCTTCCCTGCATCCATTTTAAACAGTTAATTTCTGGCAGTGGCAGACTGGCATACCATATTTCATAACAGAGAAGAGATGAAAGGGGGAGGGTCGGAGGGTCGGAGGGGGAGGGTGGAGCCGGAGGGGGTAGGCTCGGAGACCCGGAGGGGGAGGGCCAGAGGCCCGGAGGGGGGAGGCTGGAGGTCAGAGACTCAGAGGGGGGAGGGTGGAGCCGGAGGGGGGAGGCCCGGAGACCCGAGGGGGGAGGCCAGAGGCCCGAGGGGAGGAGCTGGAGGTCAGAGACTCAGAGGGGGGAGGGTAGGAGGGGGGAGGGTGGAGCCGGAAGGGGGGAGGCCGGAGACCCGGAGGGGAGAGGGCCAGAGGCCCGGAGGGGAGGAGGCTGGAGGTCAGAGACTCAGAGGGGGGAGGGTGGAGCCGGAGGGGGGAGGCCCGAGACCCGGAGGGAAGGAGGCTATCATGACAGAGAAGAGATGAAAGGGGGAGGGTCGGAGGGGGGAGCGCTGGAGCCGGAGGGGGAAGGGCCAGAGGGGGGAGTTGGAGGTCAGAGGGGGGTAGGGTCGGAGGGGAGGAGGCTGGAGCCGGAGGGGGGGGAGGGGGGAAGCCGGAGGGGGGAGAGGGTCGAGGGAGGACTGGAAGGGGGGGCCGGAGCTAGAGGGGGAGGGCCGTTACCGCCACCGCCGCGCAGAAGAGCAGCCGCCGCCGCCGACTCTGCAAAGATCCGCCGCCGCAGCAGGTCGCGCCTTGCTGGCCGCGCTGTTGGCCGGCCGACGGAGGGAGGAACCGAGGAAGGCCAGGAAGAAGCAAGGCCGCGCCGCGGGTTTTGATTTTGGTTTGGGGGGAACGGGGGGGGGGGGAGGGGTTGGGTAGGGTTTTTAGTTTTTAGGATATTTTTTATATGTTATTGTTAGATATGGACCATTAGATAATTTAGATGGAAGATCTAATGTCATAATTAATTTAGTTTTCGGATCGGATCTTAAACGGAGCGGATCTCCTATTTCCGCGTCCGCTCCGTTTAATATTCGAATAATATCCGTATCCGAATTCGCTCCGTCGGATATCTGTTAAACGAATACGGATATGCTTAACCGGATACGGATTCGGATCGGATCCGGATATTATCCGGATCCGTTTACAGCCCTACTTGTATGGACCCTCAACGGGGAAAGTCTCTGACCTCCAGGGCCGGGATTGGAAACGTTTAGACCGATAAATGAACAGTCCTACCTGCAGCACCAACACGTCTGGTCTTCTTAGCCAAGAAAGCAGGCGAAAGTCCTCTGCTGGTTTTAGAAGATGTCGAAGACACCGACGAAGAAGAAGACGACGTTTCCAAGAATGTTGCACGGACGGCGACGACCACCTTGGCCGAGGAGGCTCGACTGCTCGTGCTCGGGGCGATGGAGAGGCCGAAGAGCAGGCGGCCCCACCCGCTGTGTAGCAAAGAAGAGGAGAGGCCGAACTGAGACCGGGAGGGAGAAGGGCTACGTGACCAGATTAGGGCTTTTTAGGGTTGTTTCGGTTCAATCGGTTCGGCTCAATTTTAAGGAAGAAAAAATAGAACCGAACCATTTACCATTAAACCGTTGATTTGGTTCATTGACCTAAACTTAGTTAGTTGAACCGAACCGCACCGCGGTTCGGTTCGGTTCGTTCGGTTTATCGGGTTGGACCGAGAAATGACATCCTAAGCATAGCATCACCAACAGCAAAGCAGTAGCAGCAGTAAAGCAGTAGTACAGTAGAGCAGTTGTAGGAGTAGCAAAGCATAGCAGCAGCAGCATGTGCGGGAGGATAAGATAAGGATCATTGGCGGGGTTTAAAGGTGGGGTTTATCCGCATGCGAGATTGCAACGAACGATGGCGATGAAATCTTCGAAAGGATTTCACCTGGGTTAAACACGTAATACAGTTCTTACGTAACCCAAGTTACACAGGATGAACAGTGATTACCTTACGTAATCATTATGCCATAATTGATATATATATATTATATACATATATAAAATTCCATATATTCTTTAATATAATATAATTCTATTTTAATCCTTTTCCATCAACATAATTTTACTTATTTAGGTTATTAATTTATGGGCCTCTTGTGTGTTTATTACCGAGCTTTATTTTAGTAATGGAGGTGTGCATAATATTCGAACTAATTGGAACGTCATCATGTATTATACACAAATGACCAAGTATTTTTATAAACAAATCAAGGTGTTACACATTTACAGCCCTAATTTCGATAGATAACAACACAGACGATTAAAGTGTGAGTTCGTTGTGTGTGTAGACCTGAGAATTCAGATTAATTATTTAAAATTTTGAAAGGTCCATATTGTTCTCCATATTCTGGAAGAAAAAAAAGAGTTTTTTATTCGACCTAGAATATGGGTGTGTCGACCTAATTAAGTCACTGGAGACATGAGTTATAAGTTGATTTGAAAATTAACAGAGTGTGTCAACCTGAATAGAAGAGAGTGTTGACACTCTGAAGGAAAGTGTCAACTCTCTACGTACAAGGTATTGGTCGATACTATGAAGGGATAGGTCGACATATAAGGGATAAATTGGTCAACACTACTGGATAGATAATGGTGACAGTACTACTGGATAGATAGTGTTGACACATGAGTACGGATAGGTCAACACTAGTACTGCATAGATAGTGTTGACACTACTGGATAGATAGTGTTAACTGACATACTAGATAGATAGGTCAACACTACTGGATAGATGTGTTGACACTACTAGTACTATTTCTAAAACACAGTCAGAAGAAAAAAAGAAGAATAAGAATCATTCAATTCACAAGAACACTTGCCTAGCTAAGACTGAGTATTAGCTAAAACACATAAGTATACCTAATAATCTTTTTGACATTATTTTGTCTTTTCTTTTATTAACACACACACACAAACACACATATAAATATATATATATATATATACTAATAAATATATACATTTTTACACATACCTACCACTACTTACACATGTTCACATTTAGATGCAGGTTAAATCTTACGTAAACAAGTTTATGGTAATTTTTATTTAAAATTTTCCTGAAAAAATATTTATCAAGTATAAATTGTCCTAAAAGTAGATAAATCATATTTACCTCATTAACAGTGCATCAAAAATTCTCAATATCCACATTTTTGGTATAAACATATTTTTCTGATAATTATGGTAATTTCGAACTAAATTTTATTACCAAAATCCAGTGACACCTTATCAGTGTACATATGTGCAGAAATGGTGCCGACATGAAACAATATAAATCTTTAAATGATTTTCTGCTGCAAATATGCTAGCGGCTATACATGGTATTAATTTGAGACGTCACAAAATCGGTCACAAATCTTTCTCACGTTATTGAGAATTTGTGACTGAAATAAATCAGTCATCATTCGGTCTGTAAAATAGAGACTGATTTACTATTCCATCACTATTTAGGGATCGAAGGGTGACTGAATTTAATCAAATTTAAGACCGAATAGGGACCAAAATTATTCGTCCCAAATATAGGGACCGAAATATTCGGTCCCTATATTTGGGACTGAAATTTTCAGTCTCTATTCGGTCCCTATTTTGGGACCGAATAGGAACCGAAAATTTCGGTCTCTAAATCGGTCTCTATATGCGCTTTTTCTTGTAGTGATTCTTGATCTCCATGTATACTGAACCACATTATACGAAATTTTTATTAGGGATACTGATGCATGTTAGGCAACTTTTGCCCCTAAAAGCCCTAATTTTCATTCATCCTATCTTGAGAATTAATTCGTTGATCTCATCTATGTATTGTTCCATATTTGTCATGAATACATATGATCAAAGCATGTCAAAACCCTGTTTGTTTTCAAATTCCTATGTACTGTATGTACCCATGCATGTCTAGATCAATTCACAATTGGTTTCATGATTTTTCATCGCTTGTACAAATAGTTATGATTTTCTGAATCACCCTGTGTCAAATAGAGTAAGTCTGGCCCGCAATCCAATATATTGTTCTTGTTCTTGTCGGACTCGGGCGCAGACCCTGTCAATGCGACGGCCTGATAGGCCGCGTTCATAGGGCCATCGCGACAGTGCCTTCTGTCACGATCTGATCGCGTCAGGGCCTGTCGTCGTGATCTACTGTCCGATCAGACGAGCCCGTCGCAACCTTCAAACGACCCCGTCGCGATCTGTCTGCCTGAACCGATGAGCCCGTCGCAACCTATACAAGACCCCGTCACGATCTCAATTGACCTTGTCGCGACCCTCATTAGGGTACGTCGCGATCTGGGTTTTTGCATGAAACCCCCTGTCTCAGCAAGTCTTGACCATCTACAGTGTTTGTACCCTTTCTTAACAGTCATAAACACAGTAAAAATACATGTTATAAACTTAACACTTTTTTATGATTTTAAAAGATATACACATGACTTGTTTCTAGCAATGATTTCATGATACATGCACACACTTTGAACCATCCAATTATGGCTTAACTTGGCATGTAATTAACTCATAATACATCTAGTAATTTATGTGATTAAATTACCATATTTCAATATATACTTGTCTACATTTTCTCGCACTATTTTGGGAATACCGCTATCGACCTCCACTGTTCTAGAATTCCTCTAGAACGTCGAGCACTTGTTTCTACATACACACTCTCTCTTGACTTGGACGAACTCTCTGTCGGATACTCCTTCTGCCGGACTAGTGAATCTTTGTTCAAGGCCTCCGTAAGTCTCCTCTGTCTATGGATTCCCACATGGTCGACGAGCCGGTTGTACCCTAACACCTATTACACCCTTTAGGGATCAACATGATCCAAATGACTATCTTGAACCACGCCGGACTTCTAGACCTATGCTTAACATGGCCAGTAGTAGGGTCGTGAGTTCCACCTGACTTCCAACACCAAGTGCGCGTGTTGTGAAACTATTACTATCGCCTGTTTACTTGACGTGTTACGTGTAACGTCCACTAGCTCTCATTTATACTCTACTCGATCATCTATTCACGTTCACTCTACTATCTCGTCTATTCATCTAGTACTCTCATCTTTTCTTGGTACTCTATATTGGCCATTAACTGATTGTCTAAAGATAAACAATATAACCAATGTCTGGCAATATATAAGGGGCCCGATCTGGTCCTGGGATGTGCGCCCGAAAGTGCTAGTGCCCATGAGAGTTAAATGATCAGAGTGTTTGGCATTACACTTGAGTGCTATCTATCTCGACTTATAATTGACAATCAAAAGTGCTATGTTCTCTCGTTGTATATTGACAAAAATTGCTACACTATACCCGTTGTGCTATTGCTATACTTTGTGCTATTTGTGCTATGACCATCTTTCTATTTGTGCTATACTCGACTCTCGTGCTACATTTGGAAACTTGTGCTATTTCGTTCACATGCTATCATGCTATCTCTCTCCCGTTACTTGACTCGCTCGCTCTATCATTAGCTACTCTGCCTTTTAATACATTGATCATTTAAAGCCTGCTTGACTATTGAGATTAAGTCCTATTGGCGTTGTCGCTCACCCTTCGTTATTTGTCGTTGTGTTCTCAGGTGAGACCGAGAATGAACTATACACTCAAGAGGACGGGAACGACCAGGAGTGATGTTATGAGCACCCTAGCGTCCTAGCATTATGTTCGAGTCATAGTTTAGTCTTTACTTTATTTCATTGTAATTGAGCCCTATAGAACGGCTCTGATATTAGTGGTTATAACTAGACATTTGAAAGATTATTAATGAAATGAATTTGCTTTAGTATTTATTATTGTCCAATGGTTTGATGTCCAGTACTTGCTCTATACCCGTTTACTTGCAACTGCCTCGCGTTCCGATATTCCGCGTTGGGGCGTGACACTATCAGTCTAAACACTCGTCAAAGGCTCAATATAGATGAACCATTTACCCTAGCAAGTCAAGTGGAACAGGTGTTCTATGTAAATGATAACACAACATAAGGATGGATCATTCCTGTCAAAGCACGTCCGCATGATTACTACGACTTGCAAGATAAGTCTCTTGAGAATGATATAGAACCAAGTGACGAAGCGTTTCAAAACAATCTAATTGATGTTCCGATTATAGGAGATATTCAAGATGTGGATCTATGTCAAGAAAGTAGCATAAGAGTGGATAATTATATTGATATTTAGGTGATTTATTTACATTAGTATTTATATTTGATTTTTAACATAAATTTACATAGATGTTCAAGATTGAAATTTTTTAACTTGTTATGTTTACATATTTACTATCAATGTTTTTTAACAGATGGTTTATGGTAGTGAGCACTCTTCTCGTGATGGCTCACGCCTATGGAGGCATTGGACTCTGTCGGTCCCTCTCCCTCCCACTTCTCAGTCGATCCCTATCCCTCCCACCTCTCAGGCGATCCCTCCCCCTCCCACATCTCAGGTGCTCCCTCCCGCTCCCACCTCTCAGGAGCTTCCTCTCCCTCCCACTCTTCAGCAGATAGCTCCCTCTTCCAGTCCTCAGGGCTCTTTAATGGCATCTACATATTCTGTAGCAGGTTCATATTTTAATTTGATGTAATTTTTATATTCAATGTTTAATAGATATTCTTTGATGATGTTTAATGTTTATATTTGTAACGTCGCGCATTTTTTCGGATCTTCGCGGATCCTTGCTTAGCGGGTTTAGTGGCCAATGTGTGGTCCATTAGTTTGTGTTTTAGGTGTTTTTGCAGGTTTTTGGGGCTTAGTGGGCTGGCAATTTGGGCCCATAGCACCCGTTGGTTCAATGGTTGTGAACGCGACAGGGGTGTGCGTCGCGTTCTTAACGCAACAGCCCTAGTAGTCATGCTTTGTTTTCCGACCGAGAGGCGGTCTTCGTCTGCATGCGCGCCGCGTGTCGCGTGCTGGGCGGCATGCTGAGGCTGGCTAGATAGAGCTCGGCAAGCTCTGTTTGGCCCGGGGGAGGAGCTGCTGCGGGGTTCTTGGTCGATTTGGCGATTGGGAGTCATTTTCGGCGTGGTCTCTCCGCAAGGACGTCGCATGGAGCAAGGGAGACGTTGTATCGTGGTTGGTTTGCACATTCTTCGTGGATGTAGGGTGATTCTTCCCATTTTCATGTTGTGAATCGCATGTGACACATGTTTGGTTTGTTAATCACTTAATGAATAGTAGATATCATGCTAGGGCATTGAGTAAAGCATGAAAAATGGAAATTAAACATGATTTGTACGGTTTGTGGGGGTGATTTGGAGATGGGAACCCGGATTAGGGTTCCGACCTGTGAAGGCGACGAAGCCTTCTGTCGCGTTCTGAACGTGACAGGCTAACACGTCGCATTAGGCTTTTGGATCGCGACATGTCAGGGTGTCACGATCAGAAGGCGACAGTTGCCTATGTCACGATCACAGCCGAGGGAATTGGTTGTGCCTGTTTTACTGGTACAATTATCCGATTATCGTTAAAGTGCTGCGCATGGCAAGGATAAGTGGTGCCAATGCACTTGTAGCACTCGTGGAGCATGTCGTTTGCATGTTGTTTACGTGGTAAGTGTGTTGCTCACGAAGTGAACGTGTGTTTACGTTGTTGGCGTGTTGTGCACACACTTAGTGTGTTGTACACATGGTGTTTACGTGGTTTGAGTGTCGTGCATGTGGTTGTGTGTGCATGGTAAGTGTTTCGACATTGTGTTTATTGTAATATAGCTTATGTAGTTAGTTTTTGGTGGCTGGGCAGTGAGGTTCCAGTGTGAACCTAGCCCCGGCCCTTTAGTGTCTTTTGTATGGTTATTAAGTGGTTATTATATTGTATTAATATGGCAATGAAGGTCACGGGGTGACCAATGACAGGCAACATTGTTGTATGTTATTAAGATTTAAGTATGTGTTGGTGTTAATTAGCTTGGAGGTCACATGGTGACCGGTGACTAGCCAATTATATTTAATATATTGTAACATAAGTTTCACTGTGTATTAAGTGACTGACGTGGTTTGTGAGCTAGTCGAGTGTGGTGGTCCAACGCCTATTCCGGAATACCTCTCTAGTCGGGTACCCCAGGTTTTGTGTGAGCCAAGCACATTAGTGCTCGGGGTTTGTCCCGGTACTATGTGTATCGTCGAGGTCTATGTCGTCTGTCCTGGACACTTTCACTCCTGTGTTTGAGTTGTACGTTCGGCTGAGGGAAGACGACAGTGGGACAACGACCTGTGAGAGTTTGTGTTTGGTCGCTTGTAGTACGCTCGTGGTTGGGGTACGGACACCAGTAGATGTACTGAGCCCCAACTAGTCCTGTGTTTCTAGTGCCTCACTTTAGAGAGCTCAGGCCAGAGTTCCTAAAGGTGCCAGGCATGGACCTGCAGCTGTGTGGTCTGCAGGTGTGGTGTTGGTTGGTCTCCACTATTCTTTGGCTTTACTGTGTGGTTGTGGAGCGGCAGTTGGACCTTTCATCTATGACTGCGAGACTGAGAGGTAGTTCTTATGTTGTGTTGTCCGGGTTGGATACTGGCGTCATGAACCAGTAGTCTGTTCCCATGAGGTGGCATCATTCCTTTCCGACTCGTGCTTTGCCACTAGTGGTGGCTTGTGTGTGTGACAGGTTGGTTGAGGTTTTACTCATTGTGGCGTGCCCTGGTAGTGGCACGATATTGGTTGTGGATCCGTGGTGGTACCTTGTGGTAGTAGGTACATGTACCCTTTGTGGGTAGTTTTGTGTTGTGGCATTTTGTGTTCCAATCCCTTCAGGTGTTAAGGTGAACTTGTGTTATGTGGAGGTCTGTGAAGTGACCTTCCACATGTTGTGCTTTTACTTATCTCTAGGTAAGTTTCTGATTATGTTTTGGTGTGAGGTGGATTGGCTAGCTGATGCCAGTCCTGTTACCCTACATGGGTAGGTTGCCTGTGAAGCTTGTAGCTTCAGCGACCAGTTGTTGTAATGGTTTGCCTGTGAGGCTTGTGGCCTAGGCATTACAGTTGTTTAGCAGACTAGTGGTGCTGTGCTAGTCCTGCTGTCCCTCTTCCTTTCCGGGATTGGTATTAGCTGATATAATTGTGTTTAGTTGTTATTAATATACTTTTATGTGAGCATGATATGGTTTGGCTATCAGTGTTGCTAGTGAGACCCTATGGGGTTGAGATTCTTTAGTTTCGTGTGTTGTTTTGGGTGGTCCCTATTGAGCCTGTGACTTGTTGAGGCTCACTCCCCTACAATTCCTTTCAGGGCTTGCCGTTTGTGTGGCTTGTAGAGGTGTTGTGGCAGACTTGTACCACCAGAAGTAGAGTTAGTTGTGTTGTGTGAGCTTGTGCTCCCTCAGGGCATGCCTCAGGTAGTTGTACTTTTTAATTGGACATGTAATAATGTATTGGGACAGTTGTAAATTGTTATATACAGTATTAGCACATGTACTTTCTTGTGTCTTATATTGTTGTGGTTGTCTATTATATTCTTACTGGACACTTGTAGAAGCTATCTCTTGTGAGACTTCGGTCCGTTCGCGGGAGACGGATCTGGATATGGAGCCTTATTGGGCATAAATATCCAAAGCCGATACAATATTTCAACAGGTCCATCTACACCGTCTGCACCATCTTGGGGGAGGGGCATTGGTCGTTGAGGGCCGACTAGGGGAGTTATAGAGAGGAGGTTTCCTGATGGACAACAATGGAATGTCTCCCTCGTCCGAGGATATGGCGTGGGCCCTACTGTAGATATTTTTATGAGTCGCATAGGCATTGTATCAAAAATGTATTGTAAGATTTGGCAAAAAGATTTTGCGAAGCTTCCTATTGCGACTAAGGAGTTGATATTCAGAGATCTTCAGGTAATTATTGTTTAAATTGAATATTATATATGTGTATATTTCTTATAATTGAGTGACTTTGTTTTGCAGTTGACGTACCAGTGGGAGCGAGCAGACAAAACAAATAGGGAGATACTTGCTCACATGAGCGTCATGCATCGCGTAAGCTAATATACTATTTCATTTTCATATGTACTTTATTTTTTTAACTTGTTTATATATTGACAAAATTTTTGTATTTCATGTCAACATTTTAATGGCAAGTCTTTAGATGATGTGATTGCCTCCATCCCAGCAGGTGTTGACTCCTCAGATTGGCAAACAATGTGCGACATGTGGACTACTGGAGATGAGCGGGTAATATTTAAAATGCTTAGAATATAATTGTTTATGATTATTTTGTTTATATAAATGGAACAATAACTGTCTATTCTTGTCTTTTTAGAGGGTTGCTGAGCGAAATAAGTAGAACCATTCCACTCAGTCTATGACATATAGACGGGGTAGGACTAGTCATTATCAATTGATGAATGATTTTATGAGTTATGTTTTATGAATAATATTATCCCTTTCATTTAGTTACTTACATGTCTTTCTTATTTTGTCTCAATTTAAACAATCTAATATGCATGGATGTAATCCGCATCGACTTGAGCTTTTCAAGATGGGTCGATGCAAAGACTTACCAGACGACAGTGAGAGCTGGGTAGATGAGGAGAGCAGGAGACGATATGTAAGTAACTTTATTTCCTTTTCTTTTATGTGAATATGTTTTCATTACAATAGTTGTATCATTAATATTTTTTTCTCTAACTTTTGCTATAGGAGACTATGACTCAGATGGTTGCTCCTTCCTCAGACGTTGATGTCGAGAGCCACACCCCAGCGACTCCCGAGGACGCCTTCATTTCGGTCATGGGAAAAGATCGACCTGTCCGTGTTCGCTGTGCGGGTAGTGGAGAGACATTGAGCACATGGTATAAATCAGGAGGAACGTCTGGAAGTTCAGAGCGAGAAAGGATAATGCAAGAACAATTAAAAGCACAAGAAGAAAAGTTGAAAGCACAGGTAGAGGAGATGACTCAAATGCGAGAAAAGATTTCTCGATTGGAGAATATAGCTATAAGGTGGACAAGATGAGCACACTCCTCTCCCAATACAGGTGTCATAGATACATACCCAGCATGTACCACCTACAGTTCAGAGTGAGAGTGAGAGCGATAGCGAGACAGATGAGGCGGCGGATGATTATTCTGATCATGATGATCATGTCTCTTAATTTCCCTCTTATTCTATTACACTTTCACATTTTCTACTTTTTTGGATATTTGTATAACAATATTTATGCATTACATTCTATGTGTGTGATTGAATGATCCAGCGAGCCTGGGTGGTGGCTCAATAATGTGTGTGATTGAATGACCTAGCGATCCTGGGTGGTGGCTCATATGTGTGTGATTGAATGATCCAGCGAGCCTGGGTGGTGGCTAAATAATATATATGATTGAATGATCCAAGTGGCTCATGTACGAATAGAGTGTGGTAATAAAATAAAAAAGTTTTTTTTTCTTTCTGACAATATGTCAGCGGCTGGAAAGCCGCTGCCAAAGGAACATATGTTAGCGGCTACCAGAAGCTGACAAAAATTAAAAATATGGTCGCGGCGCTTAGGTCTGTTGACAAAAATGGCTTAAGGAAGCGATTTCAGCCAGTGATAAAAGATGCATATGTCCGTGGCTAGCACCCGCGACCATAATATACTAATGGCCGTGGCTTACAGTCGTGGCTTATAGCCGTTGCTGCATAGTCTATGGCCACGGCTTATAGCCGTTGCTGTACAGTATATGGCCGCGGCTCATAGCCGTTGCTGTACAGTATATGGCCACAGTTGGTGTGACCTCTGTCAATAATACTTTATGTCCCCAGCTATAGAAGTAGTGGACAAATCCTATATATGTCAGCGGCGTCAATAAACTACTGACATAAGATCTGTCCACGAACTTTTTGGCAACGGTTGTGGCAGCGCTTCTTTAACCGCAGACATAATATTATGTCAGCGGTCTCCAAAGATTTGTCAACGGCTTCCAACCGCTGACAAATGTTCATTCTCCTGTAGTGTATCTATGGTAAGACTTGAATATAAGCTCTCGCAGATATCTGGTTTTAAGCTTCTCCTCTCACACAAGTATATACACAGGAGATGCATGGGATTTGATTAATTGTGTGACTCGAATTAGCACCTTTTTCATGTGTCGTAGCTATTTGACTGTGTATTAATTTTAAACCGTAGAAGACTGCGTAGAATAATATTATTCATTGTAACAACCTGTACGGATTGTACTACAAGAATATTCACATGATCATGCATTCCATCATGACACGCACCTCTGTACATTCACCCATTCTATATATGTGAAACAAGGAGGTGACCTGGGGACATCATCCTTTTCCGGCCACTCATGCTTCCCATTGCCTCTACTAACTTTGTATCAGAGTGGTTCGTTTCCCTCTTGTTCCCTCGTTCGTCCGTCTTCATCCCATGGCGACCACCCTCCCAGCAAATCCAACTTCATTGGCGGAAGGCCAGTCATCTATGGCACCTATGCATACTTCATTTGTAGCACCCCGAAAATTTTAGTATATAAACGAATCAAAATTTAAATAAAAGTGTTGGAGGGACTTCCAACAGTATATATTAAGGACCCAATATCATAATTGGATCAATGGACATCATTTGGCCCAATAATGAAAGAAAGCTAGAAAATGCAGGGAAATTCGTAACTTTAATTCGGCTGAAATTAGGAAGGGGCAATCTGAGTTGGATTGGGATGCAATCATGCATTCTTGGCAACCCAAATTCGTGTCTATCTATGGTGGGAGGTTTCCTAAAGCCTCACACACTCTAAGGGAGGAAGGAATCCTCAAAAGATAGGAAACTGCCCTGTCAAAACCGCAGCTTAGCTTTCCTAGTTATAATAGGACTCTTAAAACACCATGGTTGCTTAAATACACATCACCAAACCCTAGGAACGAGTTTTAGAACTTGCTGGGATCGTGTGGAGAAGTTCTTGGTGGCTGGGGAGCAGGAGATCATCCACACCAAGTCGTTCTTCTTCCCCTGTTTCGTCTGCTGCGACCTGCACAGACCATCATCTTGAAGTCGACCAAAGGTAGGTCAAACATAAACCAAACGTTGCAAGGCTTATACCCTTGGAAAGAGGGTCAAGTCTACGTTCTAACCCAAGAGGAATTCTCAAATTTCATGTAGTATACTCGGAGCAGTAGGCGTTTTCCTCCGAGTGGTCTGAACTCGGGTTTTCTGGACAAACGAGACTCCTTCAACCCATAAGGTAGGTTTTCTCGGGCCAAACCTTAACATATATTATACCAATGTGTAGTGCATCAAGTTAACTTTCATATCCCACTGGTTTCATCGAATTTCATTGAGTAGATTTTGAACTATTCATAGTTTTCCAAAGTCGCGCACTGTTAGGATTTTTCCCGTTCGTCTTATTATGCACGTGATTCAAGACTGAATTTGACTAAACTTCTTTCACAAAAGTTTTTCTACTCGAATTCATGATCATCTTTTATGTTGGACGTTTTGTCCAAAAGTTCTTGGTTAGAGAGTTACAGGCGTGGGAAGAGAGTCACTGCATGAAACTGGGATTTCGGGCTACACTTGACTTTCTGTTATTCATATGTTTTCTCGGGGTTCGAGACCGAATTAGATACAACCCTCAACATTAAAGATCTTCTACTAGTTGTCCTCTTCAACTTTCATGTTGAACGTTTTGTCCAAATGTCATTCATTAGAGAGTTATAAGAGTTAGAAGTGAATCGCTGCATGAGACATGTTTTCTGGTTACACCTGACCATGTGTTTTGTTCTGGGAAAGCCACTCGTGTCGACACAGCCTGTGCCCGTGTCGACCTGCTGTCCCAAAACAGCCCAGATGGTGTTCTGGGAAAGCCACTCGTGTCGACACAGCCTGTGCCCGTGTCGACCTGCTGTCCCAAAACAGCCCAGATGGTGTTCTAGGAAAGCCACTAGTGTCGACACAGCCTGAGCCCGTGTCGACCTGCTGTCCCAAAACAGCCCAGAAAGTGTTCTGGGAACGCATCTAGTGTCGACACTGCCCCATCTTGTGTCGACACACTATCCCATGTTTTCCAGAAGGTTTTTTGTAAGCTGTCTCTAGTGTCGACACTACTTGATCTCGTGTCGACACAACTTGACCTTTTTGCCTTGTTTTTGATGCACTGTGTCGACACCACCTGGACTAGTGTCGACACTACTTGACCAGTTTTTCATGTTTTTGCTTTATGTTTGAAGCATGGTGTCGACACCAGCATGGGTTGTGTCGACACTACCTTTGCAAAATATTGCATGTCTTGGGTTTGTTCATTACATAATGTCTATTTAATGACTTAAAAGTGTTTAACCCATTGAAAAATCTTTAATTACATGAATATTATTCTAATTGCTTTCTTAATGATATGATCATACATGAAACTTGTGATTTACTCTTGTTACCATTCTAGCTTGCTTTAAATGATAAATTTTATCTTAAAATCTGTAAACCCATATGTAGTTAAATGCATTGTCCATCGCATGCCATCACGTTAAGTGTCTTTTTTTCCGAGAGTTTGAGACCGACGGATTGTGAATTGACACACGTACATTACTCCACACTTTACATCAAGGGCGTGCACTTCTTTTCTCTTCCTGTTCTCATGAGTATGAATTACAATCTAGACTAAAGCCATTAATGTAAAGATTGAACTAAATTGTAAATCCTACCGTTCAGCTGTCAAATTTATCTCTTGACCATTGTTCTCATGGAATCATGTTCAATTTAATTATTACTTTTTCTCATCATCATCATGAACATGACATTACACATGCTACATTTTGAAACTCTCATTGGCCATTATTAATGACTGTGGGTATCTACATTTGAAATTTTACATGAGATGGCTGACAGGGCACGGAGTGTGTCCAAGGGCTCCAGTCTAGCCCCAATGACGGAGAGTCATAAATATACTGTTAACCATGGGGTATAATGATTACTGGCGTTGCATCTGCGCTGGGAGTACTTTCTTGCTTGTTGAATGTTAGATACATATCCACATACACGTGTCCTGGTGTACATTCTTGATGGATCTTTTCTTGGTGTACATTGGTGTCTACGTGCCTGATTAGTGTTACTTGAACGTGCTTGTGCAATCTTGATTGCTTGCTTGCGTGATATGGCCATCCTGCATTTATTGCTACTAGTGATAACTTGTTTTCTTGAAAACTATTGACATCAAGAAAAATCTTGCGTGCTTGTGCAAAGTGATCTATTGCTAGTTCTTTCTTGTCATCTTGTTCAAAAATCTTATTCTATCTTGTTCACTCTATCCAGCTCGTTTACATATCATGTTTTAATGAGTTTTATTCGTACTTGCATATCATTCATCGTACTTGCCTAGTTCTAAAATGTTAATCACTTATATCATTGCCCGCACATCGAGATATAAATCCTACTGGGCTAGTTTGCTCATCCCCTACCTTTTTCCCAATTAGGTGACTATGATGTTCAAGAGGAAGAACAAGCAGACATCCGAGTGATGAGCGTTCCAAATATGAGTCTAGTTATAGTAGTTTATTTTGAGAGTTAGAATATGTAGTAGGATGTGAGGGGTAAATGTATTTCTTTTTATTGAGTCAGTATTGTATTAGTTTCCAATTTTTATAAGTTGAGTTGAGATTGAATACAATTTTTATTGAGTTCATCAGTTGGGCCCTATTGAGATGTTGTGTTGATACACATTTAGTGTGTGCTAGCTAGAGGCTTATTTGCCGACTGTCCACGTCTTGGGATCATCGACTCGAATTGTTATTATTAATATCCGCTGCATAATTCTCGGGACGTGACATCATCGGTGATCGACCCAAAGGCTGACGTCCTGTCTCAAAATGATCTGGAGAATCCTTTTTTTTCTTCATGCATTGGACAACCCAGGTTCTATCCTCATCTTCGTTCTTCTAACTAGGGATAACTACATCCCTTGGCAGCGCTCCATGACTGTTGCTTTAGCGGCGAAGAACAAACTTTGCTTCGTCACTTGCACCATCCCTGAGCCCCCTACTGGTGATCCTCTATGTAGTGCCTGGGAAAGAGTTAATAACATGGTTCTTGCATGGTTATTGAACTCAGTTCACAAGGATCTTGTTTCATCTCTTTTGTATGTTGAATCTGCTTTTACTGTTTGGACTGATCTTAAGGCCCGGTTCTCCCCTGTCGATGGACCTCGCATATATGCTTTGGAGAGATCCATCGCCAACCTTCATCAGCACAATGACTCTATTGCGAAATATTTCAACATTTTGAAGGGGTATTAGGACGAGCTGGCGATTTATGAACCCGGGCAATCGCTCTCAATTCTATTAGTCAACAACATCGTCAGCTTATTCAGTTCTTGATGGGATTAAATGACACATATTCTCATGTTCGCAGTCAAATCATGCTCATGGAGCCCCTACCCTCTGTTGCAAAAGCTTACTCCCTTATATTGCAAGAAGAGTCCCAACGCCTACTGCAATCTTCATCTGTTCCAGAGGTTTCTGCTATGCTTTCACATACTGCTGGTCCCCCTAATGATCCTTCTTTCAAGGGCAGATCTGTTGAGAACCGCGGCAAAGCTAAAGAACGATGCTTTCACTGTCATGCACTTGGACATTCTAAAGCTCAATGCTACAAGCTCTCGGCCATTTGTTGTGCCCACTGCAACATTGCTGGACATACAAAAGAGCAATGCTACAAATTGAATGGTTATCCTTCTCATTACCAGCATGCTCGGCGCGGAGCGCAAACCTCTGCGCCATCCATCACAACCGACCAGTATGCTCATCTTATTTAGCTACTAAGTGCAAGTACTTCTTCTGCTCACAGTGAGCCTCATGTGAACATGGCGGGTAATCCTTCTTCCCTTCCATCCACTAGCTGGGTTCTTGATTCTGGTGCCACAGCTCATATCGTTGTTTCACAAGACATACTCCAGCCACCCATCATGCCCCCTCCTTCCTCTGGTATTTGTCTGCCCAATGGAACTCACGTTCCCATTGTGGCTACTGGTTCTGCTTCACTTACAAATAAACTCTCTTTCTTTAGTTCATCATGCTCCTACATTCACTACAACCTTCTTTCAATCAGTCGTCTAACAAAAGACCTTCATTGTTCACTCACCTTTTTTCCATCTTACTGTGTTTTACAGGACCTCTTGACGAAGAGGAGATTGGGTGGTCCATGAACACCAAGGACTCTACCACTTCCACTCACCGCCACCCACTGCGTGCCTTGCCACAACCACCACCGCACACCCATTTCACCTATGGCATCAACGGCTGGGACACCTTTCACCTGAGAAACAACGGCAACTGGCGCCCCTTTTGTCATCTTCCATTGAACCTTCTACTTTTCAATGTCTCATATGTCCAATGGGAAAACAAACACATCTACCTTTCCATACTTAGACGTCTGTTTCCCCTCACCCATTCCATCATGTTTACTGCGACCTCTGGGGTCCTTATGCTATAGAATCTAGAAGTGGTGCACGTTATTTTCTCACCATGGTGGATGACTTTAATCATTTCACATGGGTCTATACAATGCGCTTCATATCTCAAACATTTGCTTGCTTCAAAGCTTTTCACTCTTATGTTCATCGTCATTTTCCCTTCCGTATAAAACACATCCGAACAGACAATGGAACCGAATTTTTTAACAATGAATTTGCTTCCTTTCTCACTGCACAAGGGATTTTGCATGAACATACTTGTGTCTCCACCTCTCAACATAATGGTATTGTCGAACGTAAGCATCACATCTTCTTGATGTGGCTCGAAGTCTCCGGTTCCAGTCTAATTTATCAAAAAAAAATTGGAGTGATTGCGTCCTCACTACTGCTTACTTGATAAACCTTCATCCCACCAAACTTCTGCAAGGTCGTACATCGTATGAAGCTCTCTATGGTGCACCGCCTAATCTTTCAAACTTAAAAGTTTTTGGTTATCTCTATTTCTCCTCCACCAGTCATATTGATAAAGACAAATTTCATTCACGCGCTAGACGATGTTTGTTTCTCAGTTACCCTCCACATCAAAAGGCATATCGTCTTCTAGACCTCACAGATAACTCTATTTTCACCAGCCGTGATGTTATCTTTTATGATAACATTTTTCCTTTTATCCAATCACCAACTCCCACCACACCAGCCCCCAATTCCCATCCACGACACCTTCAAACCCCATGCACTGGTCCCATCCCAACAACCTGACACCCACCACAACCAGACCCCAACCCACCGCCACCAAAATCAACTTCCTCTCCCACCATAATACCCTTTCCGCCACATGAAGCCCATGCACCGCTGCCTCTCCAACTGCCAGCCACCTCTCACATAACAGAACAAAACACCCAGCCATCTCACCCTGCACTCCAATGCAGACCACCTGCTTACCTATCTAACTACATCACAACCCACATGGCCACCATCCCTCCTCCATCGTCTCGACGGCCCACGGTAAGATACCCTATCACTGCCACACTACAATATACCAATTTTAGTCATCCACATAACGTTTTTTTATCCACCATCACTCAACATCATGAACCCACCACGTAAATAGAGGCCGCCAAACTTCCTCATTGGCAATCTGCTATGGTAGAAGAATTACAAGCTCTTGAGCTTAACAAGACTTGGGTAATAACCACTCTTCCACCTAGAAAGCAAATTGTAGGCTGTAAATGGATATACAAGTTAAAGTACAACTCTGATGGCTCAATAGCTCGCTTCAAAGCAAGATTGGTTGCCAAAAGATATACACAAACTGATGGATTAGATTATGAAGAAACTTTCGCTCCGGTGGCTAAATTAGTTAGCATACGCTGCACCTTATCTCTTACAGTAATTTTCAACTGGCCATTAGACCAATTAGATGTAAATAATGCTTTTCTTCATGGCGATCTCAAAGAAGAAGTCTACATGGCACCTCCTCGAAGATTCACTTCACCACAAGAAATTAAATGCGGCATTACCGACGGATGTTTCTGATGGATAATGTTCAGTCGGTAATTCCGACGGATATTCCGACGACAAGTCATCTGTCGGAAAATCCTTCGGAACTTCTGACAAAATATTTCTGTCAGACATATCCGTCGGTACTGTAATTTTACCGACGGATATTCCGACGGACATATTTCCGTCGGATGTCCCGTCGGTAAAATATTTTTACCTCCTCCCGCGAAACCCACCCTCCTTCCTCCCCTCTCTCTCTCGCTCTCTCCTCTCCCTCTCTCTCTCTCTCTCTCTCTCTCTCTCTCTCTCTCCTCTCTCTTCTCTCTCTCTCTCTCTCTCTCGTCTCTCTCTCTCTCTTCCTCTCTCTCCTCTCTCTCTCTCTCTCTCTCCTCTCTCTCTCACGCTCGTCGCTCGCCGCCGTGCCCACCTTCGCCGCCCGGTGTGCCAACGCCGCCGCCCCGACCGCCAGCGCCGCTGGGTATGTGCATCCCCCCCTCCCCCTCTCTTCCCATCCGGTGACCCGCCACCCCTCCGGTGACCCCCCCCCCCCCCCCGCGCCACCCACCCTCCGGCGACCCCCCTCCCCCTCTCTTCCCCTCTCCCGCCACCCCTCCGGTGACCCCCCCCCCCCCCACCCGTCGGGGGCCCCCTCCCTCCGTAGCCCCCCCACCCCTGTTGCCCCCCTCCCCTCCCCCTCCGTAGCTCCCCCATCCTCCGACGACCCCCCCCCCCACCCTCCGGCGACCCCCCCCCCCACCCGTCGGCCCCCCTCCCATCCGTAGCCCCCCCCCCCCCCTTTGCCCCCCTCCCCTCCCCCTCCGTAGCCCCCCCACCCTCCGACACCCCCCCCCCCCCCCCCACCCCCTCGCCCCCCCCCCCCCCCCCCCCCCTCTCCACATAGTAGTTAGCACTAGTTAAGTGATACTTGCAATATTATTAATGGTACATTACTTTTGATATTATGAAATAAGAAGACGTATGGTTTCTCTGATTAATTACTTTAGTCCTTTAGAGATGATGCTACATCTAGGGAAAATGGTATATTATTCTTTATATGTGTGGCTTGCATGTGCCAACCATCCATCTTAGTCCTTTAAGATACTCCTCATGTCAGTAAACTTGATCCTAGAGTTGTTAGGATTATCTACATAAAGACATGTTTTTAACTTGATGCTCCTCATATCATATAGACTTTATGCTACTTAATTTAATGACACAAATTAAAATCTTACATATACTGTCCCTTACCTCGGATACACCTCTGATAATTTATTCGGAGACTATCGTAGGGGAAAAGAGAAACTAATCCTACAAAAATCTACTACCCATATGTGTAGTAAGTGCCCAGTGAATAGATAATGTGGTGAGGCGAGTGGTCTATATATAGATGTATGTATATATATACCCTCGTTTTTTATCTAACTAGATAGATAATAAGTATTTCTCAAATCTTGAGCTCTCTCTTATAATGAGTCTATCTTACATAGCAACATATACATAATATACACATTCAGAGCCTATATTCAAGTTTAATTTAGAAGACAATAACTTACAAAACAAACTAAAAACAAAGCTTACCAAATAACCTATTTCTAAGGGGGAAAATTAAAATTTAATTTTATTAAACAGTGAAATTACAGAGACTAGAGATTAATTGTGAGACATTATAGAAATTAAAAATTAATACTACTCCCATGGAGCCGGTCGCATGCATTTGGGGAACTCATGCCCTAACATGAGACTCGTGTGTAGTAGGCATGAGTTCCTCTGCCACTGAACGCTTGCTCAGTAGCTCCCTTCTTTTCATTCAATAGTTTTCCTACATAAAATTTAGTGTCTAGAGAGAGAGCATTGTCAGGGTCCAATTTGCTAATTACAATATGAGTTCATAATTAAAATTATAAAGTTTAGAAGTGTACATGTTACGTACACCACTTATTGCCATGGGATATGAGTTTGTAAAGAAGCCAAATACAAATACCAATAAGGTATACATCCCAATTTAGGAAAAAAAAATTAGTACAAACTCTTCCTTCTAGACATTAGTTAGTTTACGCTTAATTGTTCACTTTCAATTTAATGATTAGTATTACACTTCTTATTTTAATATATTTGCTTATTATTGCACTTGTTTATATGTAATTTTATTACACTTGATTAGTATTGCAGTTCTTACATTAATGTAATTCATGTACTGTATGTGTGAATTTGGTTTATTATTGTACTTGTTCACATGTATGATTTTGTTTTCATATTTATGTGGGTTTTAATTTGATCTATATGCATGTATAGAAATTTATCACTGCACACACCTCACGAGAGCGCCGCCGGGTATATGCAGTTAGGTGGCATTTACTATGTGTTTGTATTATTTGTTGAAACTTTCGGGTGCGTCTACTCACTCCTCTCTGATATACCTTTATTGATTTAGAATATTTTCTTAACCACTTATTAGTAAGTGTTTAAAAAAATATCTTAATCAATAAATATTTTGGTATATCGGAGAGGTGTGGGGAGATGCTGCCGAAATTTTCAGCAAATAATACAACACATAGCAAATGGTCATCTGAGTGCGATCAAATATTCCACAGATGGGTAAAAAGTGATAATCTAAATATATATCCTACCTATTCATTTTGACTTACTTGAACAATGTGAGGGTGTGTTGGATTTTAACTCGTGACATGACATTTAATATGTGTAGGAAAAATATCTTATGAGAATCGGTCATGGATGTACCGTGATAGTGAATGGAGTTGTGACAGAGGAGTTTAAAGATAGAGTTGACTGTTTTATTCAGTTTGCATTGAGTAATTCATCAGTAGCAGTTGATCCGATGGGTAACACCGATGTCCGTGTTCGGCTTGTAAGAACAGAAAGTGGATATCGACATGGGATGTGCAGCATCATTTGTATACAAGAGGATTTGTTGCCCATTATGAGTTATGGTCGTATCATGGTGAGTTGAATATTCAGTCATCTGCACCAGCTAATTACTTTGCCTCCACAAGTACGTACGTAGACATAGTTGTCGATGCTGCTGGTCCGGAGTTCAATATTCATGAAGATCAAACAATGAAGAAGTGTCGAATGATACAGCTCAAAGATTTTATCAGTTACTTCGAGATGCTGATGAGCCTTATGGGATGGTTGTGAGAAGCATACACGGTTGTCTGCAGTGTCGCAGCTACTGAATTTGAAATCTGAATTTCATATGAGCGAGAGTTGTTTTGTTCGCTTCTCTTACTCTCAGATTATGCTTCCTCAATCAGAGAGGTTACCTGCTGATTTTTACCGTGCGAAAAGATGGTGAATGATCTGGGGCTTGGTTTTATGAAAATTGATGCATGTCTGAATCACTGTATGTTGTACTACAAAGATGATGCAAATAAGACATCATGTTGTATTTGTAAGCATGATAGATTCAAGCCTAAGAGAGGGGACAAGTCAAAGTAGAAGGATGTTCCGTATAAGTCTTGCGGTACTTTCCGATCACACCTAGATTACAGCAGTTGTTCATGTCCCCAAGGACAGCTGGACACATGACTTGCATGCGGAAAGAGTCCATCGTGACGATCTTGAAATGAGTCATCCTGCCGATGGTGAAGCTTGGCTCATTTTATCCGTACTCATCCTTACTTCTCAAGGGATCCACGCAACGTGCGGCTGGGTTATGCATAGACGTTTTCAATCCATTCGGAGGCTCGACGGCATCTTACTCATGTTGGCCAGTATTTCTAACACCGTATAACCTTCTGCCAAATGTGCATGAAGCGTGAGAATCTGTTCCTTCATTGCTGATTCCGGGTCCAAAAAGTCCAGGAAAAAATATAGACATATATCTTAGACCGTTGATTGATGAACTAAAATTGTTATGGTCAGATGGGGTTTCTCTTATAATGCATCCAGAAAATAGAATTTCAATTTGAAGGCTGCATTAATGTGGACAATAAGCGCTTCCCAGCGTATGGCATGTTCTGGATGGAGCACACATGGGAGGTTGGCATTCCTTATTACATGGAGGATTCTAAATCATTAGTATTGAAATCTGGGGGGAAATCATGTGGTTCGATTGTCACCGTCGTTTCTACGAGTGGACCATCCTTTCGAAAGCAAAAGGATTCTTTTATGAAAAATACAATTGTGATGGAGGAGGTAGATATGGAACAGGTGTCTGGTGGAACATGGCGAGGCGGGTCCAGAAACTTACGACTGTATCACAACTGCCTGGTATACCCGACAAATCCCCAGCTATGGGAAGGATAACAATTGGGTGAAGCAAAGCATATTTTGAGAATTGCCTTATTGTCACACTTTTAATACGACACCTAGACGTCATGCATATAGAGAAGAATGTTTTTGATAATGTTTCAACATAGTTAGGATGTCAAAGGCAAAACGAAGGATTACGTCAAGGCACGAATGGATTTGAAAGTACTTTGCAGACGTCCAGAACTAGAGCTACAACATGTAGTGGAAAAGTGGTGCAACCTAAAGCTTCATATGTGCTTGGGGCTAGACAGATTAAGGATGTTGCAATGGTTGAAGCAATTGAGATTCCGGATGGATATGTCTCGAATATTGCCCGTGTGTAAATGTCAACGAGGGGAAAATATACGGAATGAAGAGTCATGACTGCCATGTTTTCATGCAAAGACTGATGCCACTACTTTTCGTGAGTTTCGAAGCAAATATGGGGAGCAATGACTGAGTTGAGTCAATTCTTCATAATTTTATCTGCATCAGAACTCAGACTTCATGACTTGAAAAATATGGAGCAAAATATAATACAGACAGTCTGCAAATTAGAGAAATATTTCCTCCAGCATTCTTTGATTCAATGGAGCACCTGATCATCCATTTACCATATGGGCTAGGGTCAAAGGACCAGTACAATTTCGATGGATGTATCCGTTTGAGAGGTATATTCCTATGTCTCAATTATTCACATTACGATGATTCTTTATATTTCATATGTATTCATTTGAATTATTTTCGTAGGTGCATGCACGATCTTAAGATGAAAGTCCGCAACAAAGCACAAGTTGAGGGCTCCATTACCCAGCATACCTTATTGAAGAGATATCGAACTTTTGTTCGATGTACTTTGACATGGAGATCCGAACCCCGACGCACTCAACCTCCACATAATGATGATGGTGGAGATTCTAATGTGTCTGACTGACTTTCTATGTTCAAGTGTCCGGACTAGCATTTGGATATTCTTCTACTCAGGCACTCGAAGACAAAGTTAGTAGCTGCGGAGATCTACGTATTTATGAATTGCGTAGAACTAGACCTTACATTGAGTAAGCTCTCAACACTAATGAAATACATCATTGCGAGCAATACTGGCAGTACTTAGAGGTTGTGTGGACATTACATTGCAGAGAGTTTGACTCAGTCATACTGCAACGGAATCTACGTCTGACTGACGTGCAAGTTGAAAAGGAATGCCGGTCGTCCCGGTGACAGGTATATGATATGTACACACAAAACTCTACATATATTGTTCAATTTAAATTCACGAGATCTAACGTACATACAATTTTGCAGGGACTGCCTCCCCGTCCATGCGGTCGTCCCGGTGACAGATATAGTATTGTAAACACAAAACTCTATATATTATTGTTCAATTTAAATTCATATTTTCTAATGTGTATATAATTTTATAGGGACCGCCTCCCCGTCGACCACGCGAGTAGCACCACCTTTCCCTTCTTCCTCACCACCAAGTACATGTATGTTTCCATAGATTAGTATGTTTCCTTCTTCCAATTTATACAACAACAGTGTACTTAATTGTTTTCAACAGAGGTGGAGAGCCAGCATCCAGCAGCGGATGAGGAGGGCCCAGCTACCGGGACGACAGCCATGTTGGATCTCAGGGTAAACTTGATCACTTGAAACTTACGGTATTTGTTATTTATGTTATACATTTCATGTACAAAATAATGTGCAATTGCAGGGGGAAGATAGATCTCCTGTTCTGCTTCCCGCTATATATGACGCTGGTCCACGTACATATTCCAGGACCAGGGATGCATGGAGAGAGATCCCGGTGCCCGTCCGAGATTATATTTGACATGTCCACGGTATTATAATTTTTACTGATTTGAAGTCATTTATTTAATTACTATCCTGTTACTGCAGACAGTTGAGTAATTTTATTTCTTTACAGCGGAGGTACGCGTTCACGAGACCTGAGGATCTCCCTCGAGCTCGAGCCATCTGGGAGTCTACTACCAAGACTATTTAAGAAGTCGATGTGGGAGTCCCAGGACAAAGCAATGAGACCACAGGCAACGGGATCCTATGGCTTGGCTGGATACGGCCCTGTTTGGCTGAGGAGGGACTATTGGGAGTCCCTTTGTGAGCGTTGGGCTACTGGACCATGGCAGGAGCGGTCACAGGTGACAAAACGCAAACGATCAACTCATCCGGGAGAATGTGCATACTAGTGGGTCCGTATCTTATGCGACCCCCAACAAAAATTGGTAAGCATATTATTGTTCAATTGCTTAATACATTGATTATTATGTGAAACTAACTAATTTTGTGGAATTGTAAGCATCACGAGCTCGAGCGTGCCCCTACTTTTCGCGAGTTATTTGATCGGACTCATAAGCGGAAGGGGACGGATGACTATGTCAGCGAGAGTGCTCGCACGATTGCTGTAAGTCAAGCCTATAAATTTTGAATTCAATTAATTATTAAAATAATTTGTTTTCAATAATTTAGTTTTAATTTGTTCTGCAGGAGACCTATGCAGGACGATGGCGGATCGCTATGTAGAGGGCATTCCCCAGCCAGACTTGGATCCGAGGCTTGGGTCGACCGCAGGAGGGCCGAGGACGGTCGAGTGTACGACTTTGGGGACAGCCTGGATACTACTCCAGTGTTGTCCTCATATGTGAGTTCGGTCGTCTCCTCTGGCATATGCGAGTTCATCTGCTACGTCGCCCGTCAGTGGTTGTAGAGGAGATGAGAACCCTCATTCGGAAGAGCTACGGGAAGAGCTACGGACGCCACTTCGGCGATATAGTTCAGCAGTTGATCTCAGCCATGCAGGGAGTACGCCCCTCACAGCCAGCCCCTCAGGTCAGTATTACTATTAGTTTCATATACTTTGAATGAAATGAAACCACTAAAGAATGTCAAAACACAAGTTGAAACGATGGATCTAAAAAAAACTCGTCTAAAAGATTAAAACACACAACCCAGCGGTCCAAAATCCCAAATAGGGATCTGATCGGCGTGTCGTTCGCTCCGACACGACCGGGTGGGTTCAATTGACGTGTGCGAACTGATGCAATCCAATTTGGATTCCCGGATTGGGTTGGGCGTTGAAATGACGGATCTAAAAAAAACCAAGTCTAAAAGATTAAAACACACAACCCGGGGGTCCAAAATCTCAAATAGGGATCTGATCGGTGTGTCGTTCGCTCCAACACGACTGGGTGGGTGCAATTGACGTGTGCGAACTGACGGAATCCAATTTGGATTACCGGATTGGGTTGGGCGTGAAATGACGGATCTAAAAAAAACCCAAGTCAAAAAGATTAAAAACACAACCCGGGGATCCAAAATCCCAAATAGGGATCTGATCAGTGTGTCGTTTGTTCCAACACGACCGGATGGGTTCAATTGACGTGTGCGAACTGACGAAATCCGATTTGGATTCCCGATTAGGTTGGGCGTTGAAATGACGGATCTAAAAAAACCCAAGTCTAAAAGATTAAAACACACAACACCGATGGTCCAAAATCCCAAATAGGGATTTGATCGGCGTGCCATTCACTCTGACACGACCAGGTAGGTGAAAGTGACGTGTGCGAACTGACGGAATCCGATTTAGATTCTCGGATTGGGTTGGGCGTTGAAATGATGGATCTAAAAAAAAAACTGAGTCTAAAGGGTCAAAACACACAACTCGGGGGTCCAAAATCCCAAATAGGGACCTGATCGGCGTGTCGTTCACTCCGACACGACCGGGTGGGTGAAAGTGACGTATGCGAACTGACGGAATCAGATTTGGATTCTCGGATTGGGTTGGGCGTTGAAATGACGGATCTAAAAAAAACCTGAGTCTAAAGGGTCAAAACACACAACCCGGGGGTCCAAAAACCTAAATAGGGATCCGATCGATGTGTCGTTTGCTCCGACACGACTGGGTGGGTTAAAGTGACGTGTGCGAACTGACAGAATCCAATTTGGATTCCCGGATTGGGTTGGGCGTTGAAATGACAGATCTAAAAAAAATCCAAGTCTAAATGGTCAAAACCTACAACCCGGGGGTCCAAAATCCCAAATAGGGATCCGATCGGCGTGTTGTTTGGTCTGACACGACCGGGTGGGTTAAAGTGATGTGTACGAACTGACGGAATCCGATTTGGATTCTCAGATTGGGTTGGGCGTTGAAATGACGGATCTAAGAAAAACCCAAGTCTAAAAGATTAAAACACACAACCCGGGGGTCCAAAATCCCAAATAGGGATCTGATCGGCGTGCCGTTCTCTCCGACACGACCGGGTGGGTTCAATTGACGTGTGCGAACTGACAGAATCCAATTTGAATTCCCGGATTGGGTGGGGCATTGAAATGACGGATCTAAAAAAACCCAAGAAACGACAGATCTAAAAATAGTTTCTAATTAAACTTGAGAAATAATCACATATTTTAAATTTAATTTTTGAAATAATGTATGTATATTAATTTTTATTAATGTTTCTCATATTAATTTTTTTAATATAGGATCCACCTCCGGCACATGACGATCACGAGGCGGGGACAGCAGACGATCCTGTAGATCTGTCCTAATTTTTTGTATTTATTATTATGTATGATTTTAAATTTGTTATATTTTTTTATTTTATGTTGATTGTGAGTATTTGTGAAATTTATGAATATTGTAGCAGGTTTGAAATCATTGTTATTTATCTATTTAAAAAAAAATTACAGAACTTTCCGACAAAATTTTCGATGGATCGTAGTCCGTCGAAAAATAAATATTATCGACGGAAAAACCCGTCGGCATTTCTGTCTAAAGTTCTGACGGATTGTTTTCCGACGGATTTGTTAGTCAGAATTTACCGACGGAAATGCCGACGGAAAAGTCCGTCGGTCAATACTGACCAAATTTCCGACAAATCTTTCCGACGGTTTCCGTCGGAAATTCCCGACCCATTTTCCGACGGATATTTTCTGTCGGTATTTTCGACACATTTCCGACGGAATGTTTTGCCGTCGGTAATTTCTGACCAGTTGTTTCTGACGGATCAGTTCCGACGACCGTTCGACGGAAAGCTGTCGGAAGTCTCTGTTTCCGACGGATTGCCGTCGGATTTCCGACGGATTCTGTCCGTCAGAAATCCCACAATTTCTTAAAGATTCGTCGGACGGCCCACGGTAAGATACCCTATCTCTGCCACACTACAATATACCAATCTTAGTCATCAACATAATGTTTTTTTTATCCACCATCACTCAACATCATGAACACACCACGTAATTAAACAGAGGCCGCCAAACATCCTCATTGGCAATCTGCTATGGTAGAAGAATTACAAGCTCTTGAGCTTAACAAGACCTGGGTGATAACCACTCTTCCACCTAGAAAGTAAATTGTAGGCTGTAAATGGATATACAAGTTAAAGTACAACTCTGATGGCTCAATAGCTCGCTTCAAAGCAAGATTGGTTGCCAAAGGATATACACAAACTGAAGGATTGGATTATGAAGAAACTTTTGCTCCGGTGGCTAAATTAGTTAGCATACGCTGCACCTTATCTCTTACAGCAATTTTCAACTGGCCATTACACCAATTAGATGTAAATAATGCTTTTCTTCATGGCGATCTCAAAGAAGAAGTCTACATGGCACCTCCTCGAAGATTCACTTGAAAGGGGGAGAACGTTGTATGCAAGCTCCTAAAATCAATATATGGCCTCAAGCAGGCATCAAGAAATTGGTTCGACAAGTTCACCTCTGCCTTACTCCTCACCGGGTTCACTCAATCTAAGGCCGATTACTCCCTCTTCACAGCTCGGCGAGGTCAGCTTCTTACAATTGTTCTTGTATATGTCGACGACATACTTATCATAGGCAGTGATGTCTTACTCATCACACTGCTCAAAGAGTACCTCAATAAACAATTTCATCTGAAAGATTTGGGCTCTCCAAAATATTTCTTGGGCATCGAATTGGCCAGATCACCAAAAGGAATATTTCTCAACTAGCATAAATATGCCTGGACATCTTGCAAGACACTAGATTACTTGGAACAAAACCAACAACTTCTCCCCTACCAACAAATCATCAGTTACACAATAGCACAAGTGCCAAGCTCAAAGACCCCACCTCCTACAGGAGACTCATTGGTCGTCTTCTCTACCTCACTGTAACAAGGCCAGACATCACCTACACAGTCCATTTTTTAAGTAGGTTCATGTCCGCCCCAACTACAGATCATTGGCAGACTGCCCTCCGTGTAGTTCGATTCATCAAACATGATCACGACTCAGGAATTCTCTTGTCTGCCTCAAGCTCTTTACAACTTCGAGTTTACGCTGACGCTAATTGGGCCTCTTGTCCCATTAGTCGTCGCTCAGTCACTGGCTATGTTGCTTTCTTGGACTCCAGTCCAATCTCTTGGTGCACAAAGAAACAACACACCGTTTCTCGTTCCTCAGCAGAATCCGAGTATCGCGCGATGGCCAGTGCAGCATGTGAGATCCAATGGCTTCAGTCACTCTTTCATGAGCTACATTTTGATCTTGGCCAAGCAGTCCTTTTCTGTGACAATCAAGCCGCTTTACATATAGCGGCCAACCCCGTCATCCACGAACGAACGAAGCACATTGAACTTGATTGCCACTTCGTCCGTGAAAAATTGCAGTCCGGTCAATTGCGCACTTCTCACATCTCATCATTCCGACAGCTGGTTCGTTCACTTCACTCACCCACTTGAAGGTGAGTATTATCCGTTGTAACAACTTGTACGGATTGTACTACGAGAATATTTGCGTGATCATGCATTCCATCATGAGACGCACCTCTGTACATTCACCCATTCTATATATGTGAAACAAGGAGGTGACCTGGGGGCATCATCCTTTTCCGGCTACTCTTGCTTCCCATTGTCTCTGCTAACTAATAACTTTGATTATAACTCTTAATACAATTCATACGTGAGGACTGGTACAGGATAATGGCACCTCCTAGTACTGCGTTCCTTTCTAGGTTTCAGGCAGGTTGCAATCAACATGCGAGACTTGGAAATCAACCTAATTGTGCCTTTACAAGGCATGTTGGGAAATCAATTGTTAAAGTCATAAGCTGCATGCCCACCACAAGCTTTGGTTAAGATATATATATATATATATATATATCCTCCCAGCTGTATTAATTTGGAAGGTTGATCCGTGTAACGAGAGGCCTAAACAGCACTGTATATATGATAGTTACATGAACCACATCCAGAACAAGGTGGAACACCAACAACCTCAAACATGCATGCATGCATGCCTAACAATTGCTTCCAGCTGGATGTGGTGTTGTTCTAAGGAACATGCAGGGATTTCAGAAAAAAATTAATACACTTAGGTTTTGAACTTTACATTTATACTTCTTCTTTTTTATTGGTCAATGAAAAAAAAAACACAATACACTCATCTAATAAAAAATAAAAAATATAAATACAAAATATAAAACTCAAATACATTAAATTTTTCTGACAGAGATTTATATCAAGCCGGACAATTGCCTCCGGCTGCAGGTTACGTGCATGTGTTGTTCTAAGGACCATGCATGCAGGGATTTAGATCAAGAGAATGCTAGATTTACTGTATTTACGTAATTACAGTTATATGCACTGACATAATAATTCCTGGGTTGTCATATTAGCGATGAGCGGCGTACGTTCGTGTTATGAGAATTGAAGCCGGGGGCATATTAATGATCTGAAATTGCAAAAAAGCAACAAAACTTCGTGTTCTGCTTTTATAGTTTTCCAAACAAAAACGTTCTCTGGTTATTAAAATTCGAAAATAATGCATGCCTTTTAAGTCGGCGAATCAAAACAATATATATATATATATATATATATATATATATTCGCACATATCTTACAACAAAATAAAGAACACTTAGTCATTTAACTTTCATCAAATACTATAATTATATTCATTAATATTGTACCAGAGGAAATTTTAAACTGAAACCATCTGCGTGAGCAATCAAATTAATAACTCCATAAAACAAATACACTGAACCATGGACTTAATTAAAAAGGGTACATATAGCGCCTGCGTGTGTAGCTTTTCCTCATATAATTTATAATACGTTTGACATTATTGTTGCCAGTCACACTATTGCATGCCCTTCAAAGCCAAAAACTAATTAACCTCTATAATTAGCACCGTTAATTGGAAAATGGAGACGAGCTGTCGGCTGTTCCCATGACTTGAGCTAGTGCTATAGCTTGCTCGGGTCTTCAGCAATGGGGAAAATAACAGGCTGCAAAGTTTCCAAACAATGCATGTGCATGGAAAGGGGCTGGAAAGAGAAATTTCCAATGCCCCTGGCCAACGCCATTCACGGCCGCACAACCCTGTATAATATCCGAGAACATAGGACTGTAGACGACGGAGCCAGCTGTTAGCTATAGCTTAAGCGCCATCAATCAATGCGGCCCATGCTGGTCCATCTGTCTTCTACTTGTGACTTGTAAGCCAGTCATTTTAAAACTTTTCTTTTGACATAGATGACTTGGACTTGTGGGCTGTCCTTTCTCTTTCTCTGTAGAGAAACAATTTTGTAACATCATTTAATAACATTATTTGATAACATCATCATTAAAATTATGTCACATCAGTAATTGAAATAAAAAAATTAAAAACACCATTATAAATGATGAGGTTGTGATGTATTTTGATTGATGTGTTATTTTAATGTGTTACCAAATGGTGTTACTAAACCATTTTCCTTCTCATTAAGCTTAATCGGTGCTGACTAGAAGGTGAGAAGTAAATTCTTAAGGTGTAACAAAATGTGAGGCGAACATCAATTTACTGAAGACTCAGAGAATATGAGAGTTTGGTGGCCTGTCTAGTAAGAAATGTATGATTCTTCCGGCTAGGTTTAGCTGATAATATATATATGTGGCGATGGATGCGTTTGGACGGAGAAGTATTTATTCTTTTAGGGGTGGTTGCTATTGGAATGACAATAAATTAGACAGATCTATATACATGTACATATGTATATTAGCGTTAGAGAGAGGTAGATTACGATTAGATATATAGAATCCTTTCTAGAATTTATTTGGAGTACATATTTTATTCTTCTTGTTGAGAGTGATAAAGAGCTGCATAAAATGTGTCTCTCTCTCTAAATGTGTATATGTATGAATGCATGCGCGAGTGCATGTGTGTGTCAGTGTGGTGTGTATGTGAGGGGGAGAGAGAGAGATATAGAGAGTTTGCATACTTAATCTCGAAGAAATGAACAAGACTAGTGATGATGATGATGATGATCACCCATGAGAACCACACTTTTATATAATTGTAGTGCAAGTGGAGTTGCAGAGGCTGATTGGTCCAAATTCTTTGAGGCAGATTGGGCCATGTTTTTTAGTCATACTGTTTACTTTTCAACTCTCACAGTTGAATGTTTATTCGAAAAGTTTTTATGCCTCAAAACATCAGAGAATATATATGCCTAGTATTTTTCTTCTTGATATTTCGGTTTCACATTCATCTAGGGTTCTCTCTAACCATTTAGGCATATGGTCTTCATGTACGTCAAGTGCAAAGAAATATCATGCATGTCCAGTGCTTTAACATGAATTTTCTCATCCATATGATCAGGTGGCTCAAAATGAGTGTCATATATAAATTATGTCACATGAGAACTATGATATGTCATTGTCCCTAAAAAAATGTATAAAAAGGTTTGGAAATTTAAAAAACGTTTAACACACACGAAGGGTCAATAGGGTCATTCATTCTTTTCTGATAACCATGCTTCTGTGTGGTCTCAAACAAAGAGATCGATGTCTCATTTGTGGCCAGTTGGAAGATCTACTTGTTCTGAGGACGTATAGCCCATGTATGGTGCCAAGTTTGGCCCCCGAGTTTAATTTTGACTCCCATCAACCTTATAAATTGGCATAGCTATCTATATATATATAGACTAATTAAATTAAGGAAGTAGACAAAATTATAGTGTTGATGTCTTCTTGTGTCCTTGTTTCTCCCATTAGTCGTGTTAATTAGGCGTTAGATTAGGGGAAACAATATATAGGATAGTAAGCTCTGTTTGGCCATGGAAAGAAATGGCATGTGGAACATATACGAGCATTTGGACCAAGGTAATTAAGTGTTTTGGACAACATAATTTGTCTTGAAACAATGTGATAATAGGTTGCAATTAAGGTCAAGTGGCATACATGGGTATAATTGTACAAAATTAATTTGGTCAGAGCCAAGAGTACCCCAAATTGCGGAATAAATCCAACCAAGGAAGAGAATTTCTACCCCGTGCAAGCATTAGGCCAACCCCCATATATAGAAAACTACCGCAGGGTCTCCTAAACGTACCCGGGTACGAGTTCTAGCTAGTGTAAGACAAACCACTGAGTAAGTTAACAGTGCAGCGCATGCATGCATGCATGTTCTACGTACTGCCTAACTTAATTAGGTGCCATGCATGTGAGAGTACCTAAGCAACTACACGGTTACGATATGGAAGTGAGCAACTGCTAGTCTAAACAAAGAGAAACTGGCATCTGATCAGCTTGACTCAAATCGTACGTGGGACTTTGCTGAAAGAACCACTGAGTGTTCTCCGAGCAAATTGCCTCGGATGTCAAGCAGCAACAATCAAATCAATGATCGGGTAGAGACGACTTGACCCAAATCGTAGATTCAAATTTGAGGCTCGGTCAGTCAAATATTTGATTAATATTGGAAGACGATCGAGAAATTTAGCACAGTGATAGCCGAGTTCAAGGAATAAGCATATTGGTCAACAATATGCGAAGTGGGCCGGGTCCTGTTCAAACACTTGACTAATAAAACCTAACATTACACTGGCTTTCCCCGCCGGTGATCTTGACCGTATGGCGGAAGTTGCCATTATTTTTCTTCTCGTTTCGGGACCCATCACCTAACATGGGATGTTCCACAGTTTTCCGTATTCAGATGACTGGATTAAGTAATCCACATGTATGTTTGTCCAAGTTAATTGCATAAACTTCATAAAATTAATTGTGTTTGGCTGATGCTGTTGATGTCGATGGAGTCGCTTTTTCTGTTCTAATCGGGTTGGATCGGTGTCCAATTTCCATTAGTATCTATATATAGTCATGTTATCTTGCCGTCCTGAAAGACGGATGTGCTGTATTAATATCTTCTAAGTAGATTTTACTGGACGAAACAAATATTTAGGTGGACTTGGATTAAGTTACTGTTGGATGTTGATCATCCGACGATGATGTCCCGTGAGAGACTTGCACTCGTGTGTGTGTGAGAGAGAGGGGAGACTTGTGCAGGTTTCTTCCAAGTGAGAGAATCATCCTTGTCTCATGCGCCTGGAGAGGAGAACCTCTCTTCCCCTCCTAGGAGCCAACCGCCCAACGGTTGCTTTGGCAACCTTTGGATGCCACGGTGGGCACCCAACCGATGACATGATGCCATCGGTTAACAGTTACTATAAATGGATGCTTATATCGAGGAATAATAAGTAGATAAGATAATTAGATAAATATCTATCTTGATAATCTAATTGCATGTAGTTCTTCTCTTTTCTCAAATTTTTTTTTCTATTTTTTGAACATGCATGTCAAGACGAAAAATAAAAAATCTCGTCTCTCCCTTATTTGACGTTACTTTATTCCACTTTATCTTCTTCGTTTATCAACAAGAAAGAAGATGTCCATATCCCAAATTTATGAATGACAACTCACGAGATACCAACTAATATCTGATAAACTTTATCCAATGAGCAAGTATATACGACTCATGTTAAGTCCCCTGAACCCTACAACTCATGTTGGATCTTCTCCCTCACAATTTTGGCATTCTTCTCGTGCTAATGTCCAGCCCCCCTTCAGGCGCCCGCCCACTTTGGAAAAGGGTCAGTCTATTTTGGGGTTAACTAATGATGGGTAGACTAATTCCAAAGTTAGCTTGTTTTATTTTGAAAATAAAAATTGGGTTAGGTAGACAACCCCTTCTTTTTTAAATTTAGTTATCTTTAAAAAAAATAAAGAACTTGCACATTTTACAATGTATATAGTAGAATAGTATTAAAATAATAAGTAAAAAATTTTTGACATAAGAAAATTAACTTGCCCTAGGTTAACGCCCTCTACCCCACCTCTTGAGAGTGTTAGACTGAATTACCCTGGGGCAAAGGGGGGTTGCCCCAGGTTAGGCAACCCCGGGGGTACCCCTCCTCTACCCCCTTTTACCCCCTCAATTATAGTAGCACTTGTCATGCATGTGGTCTGTTACTCTAGGGTGCAGCTCGCCATATGGGAAGGAGAAATGCTTTTATGTCTGGCAGTGGCATCCGACCATATGTACCCGTAGACACGACCGAGTATGGATTTTGCTACTATGTTAGCAGCAAATTCACTTCACTTGTGTCTGTGATCGAATGTTAGACACGTCTTACGACCAGACACAAAGTATTTTTCTGTGAAAAAAACCCATCGCTGCAACAACCTTCTGACCACATGGACCTAATGGGCCTCGAGTCATGTCGTCTTTCCACAAAGGCCAATGTGGCTAATGAGCCACTACTAGAACTCTACGACTACAGGTAAAGGGAGGTGGAGAACTAGTGGGGCTCTGGTCTATCGTAGTCTCCTCCACTTTTCGTGGAGAGGAGAGAAGAGAGAGAGAGAGGGTAAGCGAGAGGTGTTGAAGATCTTGCTGGTAGTACATTTGAGTCAGAGGGCTCAAAACGAATTTGGACTGTTGTGGTGGGTGATCTGGCAGTGTAGTGGGGGAGTTCTATCTAGGGGGGCGAGCCAAGTTATGTGGCCAGTCATGGGCCCACCAACTGGACCACGGAGAGGAGGGGGGGCATGGATCACAAAGATGCATAGGTTGTCCTTGGCAATCTAGGTGCTATGCAGGCAGTGAGTTTGGGACTCCCTTGTCCGATATCTAGGGGTGTAAATGATACGAGTCGAGTAACACTCTGCTCGAACTTGGATTCATTTATTTTTATCAAGTTCGAACTCAGCTCGATATTCGCCGAGTATCTATATTTATGTTCGAACTCAGCTCGATTCACTTTTAAAGTGTTCAATCTCGACTCGATGAACTACTCGTTATATAAACAAGCCCAAACTTGAGCTCGAAACTGAGCTCGCTTGCACAAGTTAAAAATTGCTCAACCTTACACAACTTTAAAATTTTTTATTGAAATACTGTCTCAAATTCGAACACAGGCTCCAACAATTTAATTTTTATTTGAACTCAACCAAGATCAACTCGGCCTCTAGTTGGTGCCTAGAGGGAGGGACAAAACATGAACATTGAACGCCTTGGAGAGCCTATGGTATATATTTATAGCCACTCTATCCAGTATACAACCCGATATGGGATTAATAGACACACAACACATAGGGGAGCGACGGGTGCAGGGGGTGATCAGGGGGGTGGGCGATGGGTACAGAGGGTGGGAAGGAAGGAGAGAGGACCCCCGGGCACCAAAGACGGTGTTCGCCGTCACCGAAACCGCCGCGCCAACATCCGCAATGCCGGGGGTGGCACTGCAACCTCGTCCGGTGTCGCTGTAACTCAGCGGTGCAGCATGGGAAACCCCATGTCTGCACCTCCGACGATGGTGTTGTGGCAACAAGAAGCACCGTCTAGTATGGCAAGGGCTCCGCAGGGGTCACCAGATACTCCGGTGACCGACTACGGCTCCCCTTGGTCGCGTCGGTGGGCGCACCTACTGCGTAGTGGAGGCTCGGGAGAGGGACTTGAAACACTATATTTGTTTATACCCATCCTTTCATGATTTGCTTTAAACCAAAATTCATGTATATACCTCCATTTGCATAATTTGTATATATACATTGTGGCATTTAGTCTATTATATTTAAGTCCTCACTTATGCAAAATTGTAATATATTTAAGTCCTTACTTACATGATTTAGTTAAAACTAAATTTTGTGTATATACTCCCACTTACATAACTTTTCATATACAGCCTAGTATTTAACATCTTTACCTTGGTCGTTGGATGGGATAATAGCTAGATGCATGGCTAAGATCAATCAAGTAAAATAATTTTAAAATTACACTCTTTATATTTTAACTTTTACATATGAACCCCTAACTTCTATTTTTATTTATTACATCTCATTATGTCAAAGTAACCAAAGAATTTATATTCTCTATGAAATCTTTAATAATTTAATTTATTTAATAACAAGTATTTAGATGAGTTCCAACGAGTATTTAATTGAGTCCTTAACGACTACTTAAATAAGTTGTTCACGAGCATAATCGAGCCGAACTCACATGTGTTCAGACATACCAAATATTTTTTTTTTGTTCAAACTCAACTCGTTTGTCTAATAAACGAGTTGAGTTGAGTTTTTTATAGCCGAGTGTCGAGCTACTTGCCAAACGTACCAGCTCATTTACACCCCTACCGATATCTTCGTGTATGCGGGCTGAGGTGGGCCCCAGAAGTGAAGATGAGGAGGATGTGAGGTTCACATCGAACCGGAGTTATTTCGATTATTCGGTTCAAATTGAATTTTATATTTAATTAAATATAATTAAATTTTTATATTATTATTAAAAATAAGAATAAAATTCAAATATATATGTAAATTTAGTCATCTAATTATTTTTAATACTTATAATATATATTATAAAATATTGTTATAATTATATTAAGATTTAATTTATTCAATTTACATGATTTATTTAATTGTGAAATCAAATTGAACAAAATTTCGATCTAAATCGAATTGAATTTCGATCCAAATCGAATGGAATTGGACCAAATCGGTTCGATTCTCTGATTTGATGTGTTGGGACTATTGGGGTACATTCGTACTTGTCATTGACAGGCATGTTGCGAAGTCCTACCATCAATTTAAGACATGGTTCTAAATATATATTAGTTCTTCTGTCTATATGGAGGTATGGCACCCTTCGCTCCTTAGGATGCCACTATAGGAGACGACCACACCAAGGCATCCAAAGTTTTGGACGGTTGGCTCGGACAACGCCAAGACACATGACATGTTCCGAGGGTAGATCGCCATCATTGACCCAACTTATATCGTACCAGTGAGAATTTAAAGATGATATATGGTGAAGGACCTTTCGTGGTCAATTGCTCATTCCATCTAGTTGGCCATGAAAGAAAAAAAACAAAGTTTCTGACTTCGGATCATAATTTTTGGTATTTACGAATGTAGTGAGTATGCATTATGAATTGACATCCACATCTCTATGTATCTTGTACTTTTCCATAACTATAATAATATATTAGAATCTGACATGGGGAGAACCCCACGGTCGGTCTGAGTTATGACTTGGCCGACACATTTTTTTTCGATGTGAGTGAAACGACTAGTTCATAACACCAACATCATATTGGTCAACGTCTCGATGGGGCTTAGGTCGTCCAGGTCGATGTTACGACGAAGGCTTGTTTCGACATCTTCATGTCGCTTGGTGTCACGCCCCCAAAATTTGTCGTACAATTTGTGGAAATGATTGAGGTGTGACCAAGTAAATCAGACGGATGCGTCAATTAATTAGACCAGGTTAGGAAGGACACAACAAAGAATTTAGGTAGTATTGGTTGACAGAACTTTTGATGACCACAATCGAACATACCTGATAAAATACTTTTAAGGGCACACAAGTGGTGTATAAAAGATTACAATCTTCTAGATTCTATTCAAGATTCTACATAATTACAACTGTGGGATGGATCCAAACAAAAGAAAGATTTCCTCTATTCTTATCTCCATCAAAAGACTACATTGGGGGTACTCTCTTCACTCATGCCCGATCTCGTCCGACTCCTCATACTCACCTTCACCTCCTGAAAATGTTAAAGAATTTAATGAGCTTGCGCCCAGCAGGAATTACATCTCAAGGTACGGCAATTATGTACATGATTAATGCATTAGCAGCAGAATTCAAGGGAGGTTAAGTGGTACAAAATTTTACTGTAAACTATTTCTAAGAAAATGAGATGGCAAGTGAATAGGTCATGAATAGTCCCAATTTCTTGGAACATTCCAAACAGTGGCAGGAATTTCAAAGCCCTTTGGAGTACACGGTTCATTTGTACAATTTTCAAAGCTGCTCTATAATACATGCACAATTTAGTTGAACAATAATGAGGTGGGTTTTCAGAATTGATTTAGATTAATCAGATCACAAGATTTGACCATTTATCAAAAAACATAACAATGAACAAGCATATCATAGCATATTAGAAAGGCACTTTCAAATCTTGTAAACATATCAGTGTCATGCCAACACCACAAGTCCATACTCCCACGGTTAACAAGTACATTGGGGTGCTTCTCCCCAAGACCAGACATGGCCCTTACATTTGTACAAGCATGCGGTTGGTTGGACCGAAGTCCCAAATAGTGCCAGAACAGACAATGGCCAATGGAATTCAAATAGGATAAGTAACAATGTTTCTCTCAGAAATGAGAGTGCCCTTGATGAAACAAAAATCTTCAAGAGCATCACTTACTCTTATAAGGATGTAAAGGTTCAGTGAATGAGGTAAGAATAAGGGAGCCTAAGAAATCAAGTCATGCCAACGGATCATATGGGTTCCCTACGTATATATTTTCTTTCTCTATTTTCGGGTTTTGAATTACAAGAACAGGTAGATCCAAGGTTTGAATTTTAGATGAGTCACAGAGGGATAGAGATCAAGATGATTAAGAGTAGAAAATCTCCTTTGTTGAGTAATCTTCGTATTGTTACAACTTTTAACATCTATTCGATGCTTAGGCTAGAAATAGCTAGTTATCCTTCTACAAGATAGTTCATAGGTTACCGAAATTGAAGTCGAAGAGTACAACAAATAGGAAAGAACAAAAGATCTTTTACAATGGTATGAGAGTCACGAACTTCTAACCACTCTACTGGACATAAATTAAACAAATCAAGGTATAGGACTTGGATCAAATCTTAAAAAGTTAAAGATTTTTAGTTTGATCCCAAGAAAACCTACCTTAATCACTTCAGAACTCTTGCTTCTCCTTCAAACCAAGAAGAAACGATGGATGAAGCTCCAAGGTTTCCAGGCTTCGGGGTCAGTCACTGCTCTTGAGGCTTCTCCCACCAGCTCAAACTTCCTCTTCCCACGACCAGTGGGGGTTAGAAGGGAGCATAGGAGCTTGTCTTAAGGGTCCCTACGTTCATGGTACAGATGGTGGGATTCTTTTGTCAAAGGTCCACCCTACCTAAGGCCATGCCCCAAACCATACCCATGCCATACATATTATTGACTTGGTCCACCAAAAGGGGTCAGACCACCATACCTAGCCATGCCTATGTTGACTTATTTCATAAAAATGACAGGGGTAGGTAAGGACCACCCATGCCTCGCCATAGGTCTTTTGTCCTTTTGTTACCATGGATTCGAGACCATGCCCTCAATTGTCTAAAGTTCAAAACTACATCAGTTCCTCATTAATCAAGGAGAAAAAATCGATTGCATAGGAGGTAGTCGATTTGAAGGAACATCGATTGTCTTGAGGAAACATTGATTTCATAGAAATAATCGATGCTGAAGGAAATATCGATTATATAAACATCAATTATTTAGGAGTAATCGATGCTGAAAGAAACATCGATTATATAAACATCAATTATATAGGAGTAATCAATGCTGAAGGAAACATCGATTATATAGGAGAAATCGATGCTGAAAGAAACATCGATTTTATAAACATCGATTACCTAGAAATAATCGATGCTGAAAGAACATCGATTATATAAACATTGATTACCTAGAAATAATCGATGCTGAAGGAACATCGATTATATAAACATCAATTACCTAGAAATAATCGATGTTGAAAGAAACATCGATTACCTAAACATCGATTGCTCACTTGAACATCGATTACTAAGGAAAATATCAACTGTTTACTTGAACATTGATTACTGAAGGATAACATCAACTGTTCACTTGAACATCGGGTATATATGAAGTTATGCTTCAACTAACTACATTTTGGGTTTCTGACCACCGAAATGCTGGTAATTATGTTCCCTTTTCTAGGTACTTCCCTTGCATTAAAAAATTTCTTAGTTTTGCTTCATTACTTTAATTATATAAATTGAGTCCTCTACTTAATCATTCCCATTGGGTTACCCTTATTTATTTGAGATAAAAAAAAATAGGGCGTTACACTTGGGCCGAGGACACCAGCTCGCCAAGAATGAGGCTATACTGACTCGGTCATTCTTGACGTGAAGCACGACATGTCCACGGGTTTCCAGGGAACGTGGTTTGCATAATGGTCGGAGCGTTACGATGTAAGGACCGAGGATCGTGCACCGGCCATTAAGACCACGATCCACACGATCTAGCATGTCAGTTATGGCCATGATCCGACGACAATCACGGAGATCAGTCTCGAGATTGCTGCGGTTACCTTGGGCAGACTACTACTATAAAAGAGACGGACATTCTACAGACGTATGTTGCTCAGTTGACGAGCCCAGAGGGGGGGTGAATGGGTCTTTTAAAAAATTATTTGATTAGTACCTGTACTTAAAACATTCACACAAGGACGTTCTTCGATGAAGGTTAGTGAAAGTTAGAATAAACAGCAAACACACACAGGACATCAATCACACAACACACAGAGTTTATCCTGGTTCAGACCTCCTATCCTTAGAAGTCCTACGTCTAGTCCCTAAGCAATTACTCAAGATTCCACTATCTAAGGTACAGTCCCCTTATGGACACTACAACACCCAGCTCAACTGGTCTTCCTTCACACGAAGGGAACTACAACACCCTGGATCCCCCACCAGGTCTTCCTTCACAACAGAAGGGAACTACAGCACCCTGGATCCCCACTAGGTCTTCCTTCACACACGAAGGGAACAACACAGTAAAGATGAGCAATGAAGGCAAGCCCCTATATCAAGCTTTAACTAGCAATGATCCAAAGCAGAAATAGCCCTGAGAGAAGGAGATCTACACAAGGGTCTCTCTCAGAACTACGCAGGCTCTCTCTCAAAATTTCTATTGCAACACAGAGAGCTAAAGAGCTTGAGATAGATCAGGAATGAGATGCTTGGCTCTTGTATTCTCCCAGAAGATTTGAATTGCTAACACTTTCTTGAAGTATTTGTTCGTCACTCTCCTCAGTTCTTCTGGAGCTACTATCTTGTGTTTATATCTCCAATTTGAAAAGTATTCATTGAAGTAACCGTTGTCTCTAGCTTTGGTAGACGTTAGACGGTTTGACACTTGGAAGCTTCTAGTCAACAGTCTTTTATCCATTTGAGCACACAAAGAGATAGGATCTTCTGGCGTCTATATGGTCCAACGTTGTATGACAAAATATCTTTAGGGCTCTGCATACATTAAATGCTAGAACAGTAGACATCTAGACTGTCTCTTGTTGTCAGAAAACGTTGATGTGAATATTCACCAAAATAATAATGCCAAATAGCTTGTTCTAAAAGATGTTAACAGAGTATGCATAATAATGAAAAGATATCATCTGCATGCATGCAGAGATACGTTCTGTCTTCATTAAATGCACAACAGTCATGGAGGTTGGTGCGAAGACTTTGACTATTAAACGCTATCAGGGATAAGTCATATATTCAGTCGAGATTGATGCAAATGTGACTTATGAAATCGTTGTGTATAGATAAGCAAATCGTTATAACTCAATATCAAATCGTTATGCAAAATAAATCGTTGTGATAAATTTAACAAATCGTTGCGCGAAGCAAATCATTATGATAAACATAACAAATCGTTGCACGAAGCAAATCGTTATGAGCTCTAAAGAAATCGTTGAGCGAAGCAAATCGTTACGAGCTCTACAGAAATCGTTGCGCGAAGCAAACCGTTATGAGCTCTAAAGAAATCATTGCATGAAGCAAATCGTTATGAGCTCTACAGAAATCGTTGCGCGAAGCAAATCATTACGAGCTCTACATAAATCATTGCGCGAAGCAAACTGTTATGAGCTCTAAAGAAATCGTTGCGCGAAGCAAATCGTTATGATGCACAAATCGTTATAATGAGCAAATCGTTATGATGACTTAAGGAATCGTTGCGATGAGCAAATCGTTACGATGACTAAAGAAATCGTTGCGATGAGCAAATCGTTACGATGACTAAAGAAATCGTTGCGATGAGCAAATCGTTACGATGAGCAAATCGTTACGATGACTAAAGAAATCGTTGCGATGAGAAAATCGTTACGATGACTAAAGGAATCGTTGCGATGAGCAAATCGTTACGATGACTAAAGCAAATCGTTACGATGACTAAAGGAATCATTGCGATGAGCAAATCGTTACGATGACTAAAGGAATCATTGCGATGAGCAAATCGTTACGATGACTAAAGGAATCGTTGTGATGAGCAAATCGTTACGATGACTAAAGGAATTGTTGTGATGAGCAAATTGTTACGATGACTAAAGAAATCGTTGCGGGAACGACCGCAACGATTTGTTTATAACCAACGTTGTTTCTGTTTTATAAAGAAATCGTTAAGACACTTATGAAATGTTACGGTATCAACTTGTTATAGTTCTATTGAAAATGTTATACCATAAAGGAAATCATTGTGATTCTCAACAGAAGTCGATGTGGACTTAGAGAAATATAATCTTCAAATAATTAATGCTTCAGAAAGATGATACTTACCAATATTGGCTTGTTTGTCCTTGGTATATTTCATGTACTCAGACTTCATAGAATATATGTTAGAGAACTTTTAGAGGGTTTTATTAATCACCAAAATAAATATGTAATTAATTAAATTTACATGGAGACAGACTGATCATCAATCTCCCTCTTTTTGGTGATGACAAAACTTATCAGGAAGCATGAATAAAGAATCTGAATATTTGCGGAATGTATTTCAAACATGCTAAGTATGTTTCTCCCCCTTTTTGTCATTAAGCAAAAAGATAAACTGAGACAAAGAAGAAGAGAAAAGATGGAAGGGCACTCAACCAACTGTATTTGATTAGTTTTGAGGAGGTATAGGTAAATAAGAAGCAGGGACAAAAGAGAGGCAAAGCGCCTGATGACAGGGAGTGCCTGGCATTCTTGCTCTTCAAAAAAGGCTTGAAAGGCCCCAAACTCAATTTGATAGGAGGGTCCCATGGTGGGAGCCATCCTCTTGATATGAAGTTGCCTTTGATCTGAAATGAAATCCCCATATTTAGCACTGTCGAGGGCTATCTTGTAGGATAAGAACGACCCAAAACTGGCAAACCGAAGAAAGGCGTCAATCTTGAGGGGATAGACAATCTGAAGCGATCTAAGCTCTTTCTTTAAAGCAAAGAAGACCTTGTATCGTTCGACCCAGGTCAGATAGGAATCCCGGATGAGGTGAAGAGAGTTGGCATCCAAAAATTCATCGAGAGACAAGGGAGGTTGATTTGAGCTGGCCTAAGAAGCATTAAGATCTTCAAGCTGCCGAGCAGACAAGGGATAGAGCTTCGTCCAGTCGGCAGGAGATAGCCTGTCACATTCAGAGAGAATAGGGGCCAGGATATCGGCCTTGATATGCCCCTAAAGATATTGCTTGAAGACAAATCTCAGAAAAGATAGATCACGGCCATCTTGCACAAATAACCTAGCCATGACCCTTGCAGCTCGCTCAAAAATAAGTGTTCCCACAGAGGAATCCACAATCAAGGCATGCAGAGGGGGAAGAAACACTACATTTGGAATGACTAAGGTAGCAAAATCAACCTTAAGGGAGTCAGAAGGAGCTGTGCTTGAACTGAGAGCCCTGATGGCTTTACGGAACTGACCCAGCTGAGATTCAGGGAGGCGATTTACATAGCAGTAGTTACTGTACATCTGATACTGCCTGATAAACTTGATCTCTTTCTGAATGAAGGGTCCAAATAGATTTTTGTGATGGATCTGGAACCAATCAGAAAGAGGAAGAAGAGCTTCCCTAGGTGGATATCTAGCAGCTTGAACTCTACAGAATTGACTGTACAGATCTCTATTGCTCCGAGCCCATTGCTCTTCAAGTTTGGCTTCAGTCATGGAGAAAATTTTTGACTGTTGAGCCTTAGAGAGATGGGTGTAAGGAAAGATGATGGTAAGATGATTAGAAAGATTTTGGAAGGGAAGGCCAAAAATGTGGGCAAAAACTACTTTTTGAAGATATTCTTCATAGATAAGTTTCTGCTTATTGGAGATAGAAACACTACTAGAAAACTGACTTGTACCTACACTACATACCTACGCGTTTGATAGTTGTAGGTACTACAAGGATATACCTACACCAAATAAAAAATATACCTACACAACATATGTTATAGTAGGTATAAACCGTATTTTTCATTTTTTTATTCTTTTCCCTCCCGAAACCCTTTTCCCCTTTTCACTTTTCCCCCCTTTCTCTCTCGAAATCCTCCGCCTTCACCTTTTCCATTTCCTTTCTCCCTCCTCTGCCCTACTTCGTCATCGTTGGCTCATCATCGCCGAGGAAGAGGGAGCGAAGAGTCTGTGTGTGGTGCCGTTTGTCGTTGCAGCTTCGTCCCAACGTCTCGCCCGACGTCGCTCTCACCCGCTGCCCTATTATTACTCGTTCGATGCCCAGAAGGTGCCATAACCAAACAAAAATCTCGCTGGCTCACCTCCCTCCTCTCTCTCTCTCTCTCTCTCTCTCCTCTCTCTCTCCACATACTAGGTCTCCCTCCTCCGCCGATGCGATCTCCGCGTCTCCGCTCGCGTAATCGCGTATGAGCAGATCCCCGCCCCGGGAGCTCCTGTAGTTGTTGTCCCAACCTGGGCCGCTTCTTCTGTTGTTGTTGGACCGTGGCCTGACCTAGTTCCCTCAACTGGTCCTCTCCCTGCCCCAGGACGTGAATCCCCCTCAAGAGGGCCAGCTCCACCGATCGGGCATGCAGCTGCTAGCGTTCTGGCTCCAGCAACCCTAGGCGCCCTTCCTGCTCAAAGGACCGGATCTATAGCTGTTGGCGTTCTCCCCCAGATCGTTTCTGCTCAAGGGGGCAACCCCGCATCTAGTGGGCCTCCGACTGGAGCTACAACCCCCCCTGCCGTGGTACCCAAATCGTTTGCAGAAGCTATGATTGGAGCCCTCAAGCCGGAAGTGCTTCCCCTGTCCATCCACCTCCCTCCACGAACTGACCAAGGGGCGCCTGCAGTCTTCTTCACCAGCGATGAAATCAACATTTCCTGCTCTTCCTTGGAGTATGCTATCATAGCTCGTACTCCCCTGGGTCGACCCCCATTCCAGGAGATCAGATCGCACTTGGCCCAACATTTCACCTTCCTGGAGGGATTTGTCATCAGCGCTTTGGAGAACCGCCACCTCCTCATCAGATTCATGCACAAGAACGATTTCCTCCAGGTTCTACTGAAAGAAGCTATGTATGTGCAAGGGTAGTCAATTCTCACCAAATGTGGTGATCCTGTAATCAGTGGCACTCAGCGTGGACAAACATCAGCAACAAGAGTTGCCCCAAATACTGATCAGCAACTGTTCGATGGAATGCCTACCCAGCAGACACACTCAGGTCTGGACATGGACTCTCTCCCAGAAGGCCATGGAACTTGTAGCTTTTGCCGTCCTGGCGGCCGGCGCGGCCTTCCCTGGTGCGCTTCTCTTATAACCCAACTCGGCCAGCTTCTTGCACACAGCAAAGAAGAAACCAACAACAACAAGTATGAATGTTTAAGTAATTCTTTTATTCAACCCTGAAATGGTGTTCACTTTCCCATTGAATTTAGTCTGTTTAGTGCAGCAGGTTGAGTGTTGTATTCTTGTGTGTTATTTTTTTAAACTCAAGCTATGGTTATCCTTTCTGGATAATTTTGCATGTCTTGCAAATTGTTCTTCATAGGTATGAATCTGTAGGTGTTCTTTTCTTCTGATCGAGAATATTTTACTTGCATAATACTTGTTCACTGTCTACTTGTGTTCCTTTCAGGTAGGTGATATTCTTGGCTGATCTTATGGATGGGTTTAATGAATTTTTGGTGCATTGCGAAAACATAGGTAAGTTTATCAAGCTATTTCTTTCTGCAGTGCAACAACACCAGTATTAATTCTATTTGTGATAGTTATCTGCTAAGATGGTTCTTTTTCTGCAGATGGATTTTTGGCTGGAGTTTTTAGTAAAAGTATGTAGCATCTGCATTAAAGAGATCGGGAAGTGAAGGTAGAAAACAAAGAAAAGGAAAGAGATCAGGAAATTGAGAGGAGAAAGACAGAGACCATGACAGGGAGAGGGATAAAGAAAGGGAGAGGCTTAAAGATTCTGCAGTTCACAAGGTCCCTATGCTTCTGAAGGAATTTTGGTCTAAATTTTTCACTCCTTTGCTTTTAGTCAATTGCTTATGAAGAGATGAGTGTTTTCACATTGAAAATACCTGCTTCTAAGTTGCTTGTGTTTGCACTTATATTTGTCTCTTGTTTCTCTCATTAGCCATCAAGAATAATTTTACACAAGAAGCCAATGTAATCAATTCATAGGACGATCAAAAAGTTGGTTGCCTTATGCTTTAGGATCTTCCTTCCACTCTGTAGCTTTCTGTTATAGTTTCTTTTTTATATTTCTTCATTTTCCCCTAATTTTCCCCTTCTCTTCTTAAACACATGTATCCCTCAACAGAAAAAAAGAGGAGAAGTCATGTTTCTATTTTGTGTTGCCAGGTAAAGTAGGGAGGCTGGAGCTACTGTCTCTCTTCTAGGTAAGCTCATTCTTCAAAAATTCAATCTCAGTGTTGCATTAAAAATGGGGAATATGAGATAGAGGGAAGAATAAAACATGAAAATTTTGTGGAAACATGGTAAGGAAGACAGGTAGCCTCTTTTGCTTTTTCTTTGTCAACATGGATATGAATCCTTGATAATCCTACTGTGCTATTTAGTCGGGATCATCATTCAGATCTCTTGCATCAATTTCAGATTGCCATATATTCCTTCTGCTTTCATGTTTAGTTGTTTTGCACACATGGCACATACATTTCACCTTGTTGATGCTTATCAAATGTTTTGGCTTTATTTCTTGGATGAAGGTTTTGAGGTGGTGAATTTTAGGATAACTCTCTGCTTTATTTTTCAATATTTACTGCTTCCTCTGAAAGGTTGTGATCACCTTTTGTTGTGTATTATATTTTTTCCTTCTAGATATCAGTTGATCAGAGTTAGTGTAAAGGGAATGAATGAGGGCTGCAAGTGGGTGGAAATGTTTGAGGACGTGAAGGCAGTTATCTTCTGTGTCTCTCTCAGTGACTATGATCAGTTGGGGATTGCTGGAAATGGTCATAATTCACCACTGAAGAAGAAGATGATGCAGAGCAAGGAGCTTTTTTTTAATGCTTAGACATTTGTTTATTGTTTTGCTATTTCTCAATGTCAAGTTTGTATTTGGGTTCTTGGAGTTTTATAATTTTCCCTCTTTCATCTGGTGTCCATAATTGAACACAGTACCACATGCTCTCTCTTGCAATTGTTCACGACCTTTTGTTCTTATTTGTTCAAGGGACAAAATGCAGAACAAGATAGAATCCAGTTTGAAACGATCCAACGTCAGGATTTCATTCACCTTATGCTGGCACCTGCCCAGCATTCAGTAGAAGACTCCCCTATTAATCTTGATGCTCCAGGTTCTTATCCATCTAGTTCATCTGGCTGTCCTCTTTCTTTTGCTTTGTTTTAACATTTTGTTTTATCTTTCTATGTGCCTCAGGTAATGGTTCCCAGCAACTTTGATTTTACCTCTACACATGTATATTCTCATCTTACAAACATATTATGTGGTACCATCCACATTTCAAAAAAAAAAGTGCTTTTATCCATGTAGTTCTACACTAGAGGGTGGGGGAGCCTAAAATTTTTACCCTATTAGAATAGGGGTACAATATGAAGATATAGGCAACTCATAATATTTGTTCCAGGCATTCTTTGTATATTTTATTTATACATTTTTCTCAATTTTTTTCAGGCATTCTTTGTCGGTGCTATGGCAATTGCTGATTTGGTTAAAACCACTTTAGGCCCAAAAGAAAAATGCAGATCTCTATTATGACTAGGTAAGAAAATATATTTGGTATTTCTTAGATAGAATCTATGTTGAGCCACATTTTCTCGGAAAAATAGACCAATAAGTCTAAGCCATTTTGGTGGTACAGTCTTATATTTGCAACGTAGATAACTAATGTTTCATGACTATGCTAGAATTATCATTCATGCTTCTCTTTTCCTTTTTTTGCAGATATTGCCATATACATGTTTTTTTTCCAACACTACAAATGTTCAATGTTTATTTTTTATGATTCATCGTTTCCCCTTCATGTGGATCATCCATTTCCTAACCAAGAGGTAAAAGAGAACACCATTTTTGGGATTAGTTGGGTTTTCTACTCCAAATGGATCAGAGTGCCATCTAACAAATCATCTACTATTTTTGTTAACTTCTTTTATTATTTTCTTTCTATGTAGGTGTTGGTGGATGAGCCAAAACGATCACTATTTAGTGGTTAGCACATATATCACTTTGTAAACACTTTGGTATAATTTTGGACAAATAGATGTTGTGGATGTATATTTGACATTAATATGAAAAGTGTTGTGAATTATCACAATATGTGTTTGAATGAATGAATGTGGCTATGTTGATGAAGTGTATGAATGAATGAGATGATGTTGATGTGAATGAGTAAATGTTGAATTGTGATTGTTATGAATGTATATGTAAGAATATGAGGAGAAAAGACAAGTGAATGAATGAATGTATGTAAGAATATGGAGAGGAAAAACAGATGAATGAATGTATGTAAGAATATGTATGAATATTAATATGGGGGATCGAGGAAAGACAGGTGAATGAATATATATGTAAGAATATGGGGAAGAAAAAAAGGTGGCATTTTTAATTCAGGTACAAAATCCTACGACATTTAACGTTGTAGGTATAAATAACCTACGACATTTCATTCAGTAGGTAAACAAATCCTACGACATTAAAAGTTGTAGGTAAAGTACATGTACTTTACCTACGACTCTGTCGTAGGTAATAGTATTACCAACATGTACTTTACCTACGACCGAAGCCATAGGAAATGTCGTAGGTATACACATATACCTACGATATTTGCCGCATTACTGACGTTTTTGGTCATAGGTACAACTGTGTTTTCTAGTAGTGAAAGGGAAAACCAAAGGGGAGGGTAACAAGTGTCAGAGGAGATAGGATGGGTGGAAGTGAGTCTCCTCTTTTTAGAGACAGGACTAGAAGAGCCTGTCCTGTGAGTGTGGGTGCCAACAGCCAGGACTGAATGAAGTATTGCTACCTCAAATTCATCCTTGATATCCTGGATTTCAACCTGAGTGAGTTGGGCACCCTCAGGAATGATGGTAATAAAGGAAGGAGGTGTAGGTGGAATGAAGATAGAGGCGGGAGTTATGGTAGGGAGAGTAGAGGGTCCTGAGGTGGAAGGACCAGAACAAGAAGAGGGCCCAGCAGAAGAGGATGCTGGAGGAATCTGAGGAGAAGATGGTGGGGAAAGAACAATGGTGGAAGAAATAGGAGATGAGCCAGATTGAGAAGGAAAGGGTGTAGGAGAGGATATAGGTCTTGGACGGGGTCGTTTAAAGGTGGTTGGAGCTGGAGGTGCAGTGGATGAGGTAGGTGGTGAGGAAGGGGCTGGAGTTGCAAGGAATGAAGACTCAGGGGCTTCAGGAGCAACTGCTGACTCTGCTACATCCTGCTGCCCAACCTCGAAGATCACTAGCCCTGGTGGCTCAACAATTGAGTGCTCAGGAGGTCCAACCACTTCTGCTGACTGCTTGCCTTCTGCTATCTCCGGCCCTGATGGCTCAGACCCTTTACTGACATCAGCATCTAAAATAGGCAAACTTTCTGAAAAAAGTGTTGCAATACTTGGCCCTGATGGCCCTGCTGGCGCATCAACTGAAATCCCTGATGGCTGCTCCTCTTGATCAACAACAATGGGCCCGGATGGCCCTGAAATACCTTCACTTTGCCCTGGAGGCCCACACTCTTGAAGAGAGGGCCCTGATGGCCTAGGAACATCACTTGTAGTGCTCTGAGGGATAGAAGGGTGAGGAGTAGAATCTGTAGATCCTACTACCTTCAAAATCTCAGACAACAACATCTTCATAGTTCCCATTTCCTTATTGAACCACTTCATGGCATTTCTTATCTGAGAAATATCATTAGAAATTGAGTCCTGGTGAATAATAACATAACACACACCTGACTACACTGAGCTCAAGATCTCACCTTGATCATCTAACCTCTTCAAGATGGGCTTCAAGTTCATTTTCTTTGGAATTTTCATCGGCCTTCTGTGAGCAATTTTCTTGCTTCTCTTTTCAACTTGTTCAGGATCTTCAGGATGAACAGTATTGGATCTTTCATTTGCAGGGGTATCTGAAGTTTGCTCCCCCTGAGATACTGCTGCCTCTTGCTCAAATTCTTGCTCCCCCTGAATGGGAGCCCCTTCTTCAACTCCTTCTCGCTCCCCCTAAATGAGAGCATCTTCCATCACAATTTCTTCTGGAGAAATTGATGACTCCTTCTGAATTGGAGCAGCTGTCACGGATTCTTCCAGGTGGCCTGATGCCACAACCTCTTCTACCAAATTCCCACCAGTGTTTTGAATCACTGAGGTGGAGTGAATGGAATCCAATACTTGTCGAAGCACAGATGCCATTGAGGAGGTGGGTAGAGGATCCTCTGGACTTCTGACAGAATCTTCCACTACTACATTTCCTTGAGCTACTGGATTTTCCATTGCAGCTACTTCTTGTGAAGCTCTGGACACTGCGGCTTCTACTGCTGTTGGTTCTGCAACTGCTGATGGTCCCTCTGTTTCTATTGCTGCTGCCTCTAGCTGGACGTCTTGAGCTTCCCCTATGATGGGTTCACCCTCAGCCACAGAGGTCTTGGTCCATACTCCGTTGACCACTGAAAATCCGTTTTTCCTTAGATTTCCATATCTAATTGCTTGGCCCATCTTTTCTACAACGGCGCCAGACACATCTACTCCAAAATGCTGAAAAACTTTGGTGAGCAGATGAGCATAAGGCAGGGATACATTTAACTTACTCTTTGTATCCCAGATTTTATCACGGGCAAACTTCATCCTTTCCATCATCACTTCAGCCATGTTGATTTCTTGGTTCTGAACGGCCCAATACATCATGTTCGAGTCTGCCTTGGTGCAAGTAGAAAAAGTAGCACTTCTAGGAACAAGAATATGACAGACTACGAAGTGCAGAAGGCGATTGAAGGCATTCAACTGGTTGATATCCAATTTGCCATCTTTCAATCTAAATTCTGAACCAATAATACCTAGACCCTTTGCCTGGGTGTCCACAGAGTGGACTCCACTATGACCAGACGTGCTCACATCAAATAGGGTCTTCAAAACTTCATGGTCAATCTTGATTTGGGTTCCCTTGACAGATCAAATCAAGGACCCGTCTGCCTCTGTTCTTAAACACACAAAAAATGCCTTCACGAGGTCCGGATAGCTTACCTCAGAGAAGGTGGTGATTCTCGTCCACTGCATCCTTCTCATAATGACCACTACACTGTGCATACCGTTCTTCTCAAGATTCGCAACATCTACTGCCTTATTCCCACAAAGCTTGGTTTTCACAAAAGTGAACCTTTCTTGCTGCTCAGGAGTAAGAAACTCAGCGCTGTAACCACCCAATCTGCCGGAGACAATGGACGAAGCCATGGATTTTGGGTGAGGAAGATTTTCTGGAGGGTTGAGATGGAAAGAGGAGAGAAAGGCCTCAAGAAATTCTTCGCGAGAAGAAGAGAGGAGCTTCAAATTAGCAGAAAGTCGATGTCGGAGTCATTAGGGCATCGGCTCAGGCAACCAGATGAAAGAGGGAAAAAGTATAAGGTAGGAGATGAATCGTTTCCACATCGATTTTGGAGTTAAATAAAGGCTTTACCGAAAAATGAGGCGCCAAAAAGGTGGCAGAAAACGACAAACAAGTTTGACCAACTCAACAGACTTTAAAAAAAAAGGAGCGGCCAGGTATAATTTAACTTCCTTTTGCTTAAAGCTATGGGAGAGAAAGTTTACTTAAATTCTAAAAATTTATCTATCAGTTTTAAACAGAAATCTTTTCACAAATTATACATGCCCAATTCCCTTCTAAGAGATGTGAACCTCTCTTCGGGTAAGGCTTTTGTGAAAATATCTACTAACTGACAATTTGTATCAATAATGATATGTCTAAATTACCATTAACTATATGATCTCGAATGAAGTGATATCAAACCTCAATGTGCTTGGTCCTTGAATGCTGTACTGGATTTTTGGTGAGATTTATAGCACTTGTGTTGTCACATAATAGTGGGATTGTCTTGATATGAAGTCCATAGTCCTCAAGTTGTTGTTTGATCCACAGAAATTGTGTACAGCAACTTCCAGCAGCAACATACTCAGCTTCAGCAGTTGATAGTGCCACTGAGTTTTGCTTCTTGGAAGACCATGATATCAAGTATCCTGCAAGAAATTGACAACATCCACTGGTGCTTTTTTTGTCTACTTTGCATCCAGCATAATCAGCATCAGAATATCCTATCAAATTAATTTCACATGACTTTGGATACCACAGACCTAATCATGAGTTCTAGCTAAATATATGAAAATTATTTTGACATTGATTAAATGAGATTCTCTAGGATCTGCTTGATATCTAGCATACATACATACACTAAATAAAATATTAGGTCTGCTAGCTGTTAGATAAAGTAATGAACCTATCATACCTCTGTAATTTTTTTGATCTACTTTCTTACCATTCTTGTCACTGTCCATCCTTGTTGATGTGCTCATAGGTGTTGACAGTGGCTTGGCATTGTCAAATCCAAATTTCTTCAGAAGCTCCTTGGTGTATTTTGCTTGACAGATGTGGGTCCCATCTTTTCCTTGCTTGATTTGTAGTCCAAGAAAATAATTGAGCTCGCTCATCATACTCATCTCAAACTCTCCCTGCATCAACTTTTCAAAATACTTGCAAAGGGATTCATCAGTAGATCCAAAGATAATGTCATCTACATAAATCTGTAAAAGTAATATGCTTTTAACTTTCGATTTTACAAATAGAGTGCTATCTACCTGTCCTCTAGTGAAACCATGATTTAATAGAAAAGAACTAAGCCTTTCATACCAGGCTCTAGGTGCTTGCTTTAAACCATACAATGCTTTATGAAGTTTAAAAACTTGATTTGGAAAATCTGTGTCATCAAAACCCGGGGGTTGTTCAACATAAACTTCTTCCTTGATGAAGCCATTTAAAAAAGTAGATTTGACATCCATTTGAAATAATTTTAAATCCAAAGCAGATGCATATGCTAATAGAATTCTAATAGCTTCAAGTCTAGCTACAGGTGCATAGGTTTCATCGAAATCTATGCCTTCCTCTAGGGAATAGCCTTGAGCTACTAATCTGGCTTTGTTTCTTAAGATCACACCAGCCTCATCCAATTTATTTCTGAACACCCACTTAGTGCCAATAACTGAATGGTCTGATGGTCTGGGAACAAGTGACCATATCTGGTTTATCTTGAATTCATTAAGTTCATCTTGGATGGCTATTATCCAAGATTCATCAGTAAGAGCTTCATTGACTGTCTTAGGATCTATTTGAGAAAAAAATGCTAAGTAGTCACAAGGTATTACATTACCTCTTGTTCTTACCCCTATAGATGGATCACCAATAATGTTCTCAAGTGGGTGATCTTTCTTGTATCTCCACTCCTTTGGAAGATTTTCATGAGTAATGTCCTTTTGTTGCATGTCTTCCAGAGGTGGATCATCCTTGTCTTTCAATTGATGTGTCTTTTAATTTTTTAGACAATTTATCTACATCATCAATGTCACTATCTTCTTCCTTTCTCAAGGAAGGGTTAGTTTCATCAAAAATGATATGAACAGATTGTTCAATTAATAAAGTACGCTTGTTAAATACTCTATAGCCTTTAGGTTTAGAAGTGTACCCCATGAAGATGCCTTCATCTAATTTGGCATCTAACTTACCAATATCCCTTTTTCCATTGTTGTGGATGAAGCAAGGACATCCAAATGTCCTGAAGTGACTGATCCTTGGCTTCTTTTCCTTGTACAGCTCTTACGCAGTCTTCTTTAGGATTGGCCTGATCATTACTCTATTGATGATATAGCTTGCTGTGTTTATTGCTTCAGCCCAGAAATATCTTGGAAAATCATATTCTGACAACATTGTTTTTGCCATATCCAATAAAGTTCTGTTCTTCCTCTCAGCAACTCCATTTTGCTGTGGTGTCCTTGGTGCTGAGAAATTGTGCTCAATTCCTTTATTTTACAGAACTTTGTAAATTTTTTATTCTAAAATTCACCTCCATGATCTGATCGAATACTAACAATGCTAAATTTCTGGTTTTTCTGAACCTTCTTGCTAAAATTGACAGTTTTCAAATATGTCATCTTTATGTTCTAAGAATGATACCCATGTAAATCTGGAGTAGTCATCGACAATAACAAAACCAAAATTCTTTCCTCCAAGACTGGTGGTCCTCATTGGGCCAAACAAATCCATATGAAGGAGTTTCAAAGGTTTTGAGGTGGTTACCACAGTCTTCGACTTGAAGGAGCTCTTAGTGTGCTTTCCTTTGGCACAAGGTCTACAAACACCTTCCATCTCAGAGCTGACTTTTGGCAGACCTTCCACAAGATTTTTCTTTAACAACTTTCTCATACCATTTATGCTACAATGTCCCAATCTTCTGTGCCACAATTCAGTTGATTGATCTTTATTTGCTACCAAACAAACGTTTTAATCCTTGAGTTCTTCAAGATAGAGCACATATAAGTTCTTTTCTCTATTTGCCTCGAAAATTACTGCTCCATCCTTTAATATGCTGCACTTTGACTCTTGAAACTGGATCTGATGGCCTCTGTCACAAAGCTAGCTGATACTAATAAGATTATGTTTTAGCCCTTTGACAAATAATACATCTTCAATAACTGTCTTTCCTTTATTGTTCACAGAACCACTGCCTATCACTGTTCCTTTTCCGTTATCTCCATATGTAACAGTTCCTTCTTCATTTTGAAGATGAGAGAATAGCTTTCGATTACCTGACATGTGCCTTGAGCACCACTGTCCAGATACCATTTGGATGCTCGAGAGTTACCCTGAAATGAAAACATTAAGTTTTAGGTACCCAAGTTCTTTTGGGTCCTGATTGGTTAGTATCACTGGTTTCCCTTTTTATTATCCATTTCTTATGTTTAGTTGGACATGTAGTTATAATATGTCCTAATTTGTTACAGTGACTGCAGCAGGACAATTTGGTTACTTTTTCTATATATTTGAAATCTCCCTTGTATGCAATGTCTTGTTCAGGTACAAATTTTGGTGTTGGATATATTTTAGGATAAACTATGTTTTCTTCATTATCTGAGGGTGTATATCCTAATCCATTTTTCTTCTTACCTGATCTTCTAGCACCTTTTAATATGAGGGAGTTTTTACCATTTATAAAATTTTCTAATGTACTAGATAACTTTTTATTCTCTTCTATTAATGAGTTTATCTCTGTTTTTAATTCATTCGAGCTTGCTTGTTTTTCCAATTTAATTATGTGTTCATTCTTATCCTTTAAATCTTCACATAATAACTCATTTCTTCTTTTAAGTTCAGTTAACTGTTTTTCTAGCTGTTCATTTTCTGATTTTAGATCTGAGTTTGTGTTTTCTAGACAAGCATTATTTTTCTTACTTACTTTTAACAGTTTGGTTACTTCTCTATATTTACTGTATAGTTCATTGAATGCTTCCTCTAAATTATCCGAATCGGAATTATTGCAGGAATCAAAGGAAGAGTCAGATGTTACCTTATCATCTGTATTTGCCATGAACGCCAAGTTGGCTTTTTCTTTATCACTGCTTGAGCTTGACTCACTGTCTGAGTCGCTGCTGTTTTCCCAAGTGGCTGCCATTGCCTTTTTCTTGTACTTCTTGAATCGTCTAAAGTTGTCCTTTTTCTTGTGTCCCTCTTTCTTAAGCTTTGGACATTCTGCCTTGATATATCCAGGTTTCTTGCACTCATAGCATATTGGTTCTCCTTTCTTCAGATCATTTCCTTCTGACTTCTTAAACTCTTTGTTTTTCTTAAAGAATCTTCTACCAGATTGAAATTTCTTTTTCTTGGCTAAAATCTGTTGCAGTCTTCTTGATAGCATTGCTTCTTCATTTTCACTGTCCTCAATACTTTCATTTTCATATGAGCTTGCTTCTGATGAGTCTTCTTCAGCTTTTAAGGCATTGGAGTGCTTCTTTCTACTTGAGGACTCTCCTAGCCTTTCCATATTGATCTCATGGGCCATAAGGGACCCAATGAGCTTTTCCAAAGACATCCTTTTCAGATCATTAGCTTCCTCAATAGCTGTGACCTTTGGGGTCCATGAGGATGGTAAGGACCTAAGAATTTTCCTTACCATGTCTCCAATCTCATAGGTTTTCCTCAATCCAGCCAATCCATTTGTAATATCTGTGAATCGATTGAACATTTGAGTTATGGACTCACCTGATTGCATTTGAAATCTTTCATATTGTGTAACAAGAATATCAATTCTTGTCTCCTTTACCTTGTCTGTGCCTTCATAGGTAATTCTGAGCTTTTCCCACATCTCCATTGCAGATTTGCAGGCTGAAACTCTGTTGAATTCCTTTTTGCTTAGTGCACAGCACAGAATACTCTTAGCCTTATAGTTCAAGGAAATCTTTTTCCTGTCATCATCTGTCCACTGAGCTTTCTCATTTGTGACCAGGAGATCGCCTTCTTCTACTATTGACCATATATGATAGTCGTGACCTTGGAGAAAGTACTTCATTCTGGTCTTCCAATAAGCATAATCTTCACCATCGAAGAGAGGAGGTCGATTGACAAACTGACCTTCAATGTTACCTTGGGTTGCCATGGATCTTTACTCTTCAGATCGTTGGATTTTCTTCTTTGTCGAAGAGACTCGCTCTGATACCACTTGTTGCCCAGTTGATGAGCCTAGAGGGGCGGTGAATGGGTCTTTTAAAAAATTATTTGATTAGTACCTGTACTTAAAACATTCACACAAGGACGTTCTTCGATGAAGGTTAGTGAAAGTTAGAATAAATAGCAAACACACATAGGAAATCAATCACACAACACACAGAGTTTATCCTGGTTTAGACCTCCTATGCTTAGGAGTCCTACGTCCAGTCCCTGAGCAATTACTCAAGATTCCACTATCTAAGGTACAGTCCCCTTATGGACACTACAACACCCAGCTCAGCTGGTCTTCCTTCACACGAAGGGAACTACAACACCCTGGATCCCCCACCAGGTCTTCCTTCACAACAGAAGGGAACTACAGCACCCTGGATCCCTACTAGGTCTTCCTTCACACACGAAGGGAACAACACAGTAAAGATGAGCAATGAAGGCAAGCCCCTAGATCAAGCTTTAACTAGCAATGATCCGAAGCAGAAATAGCCCTGAGAGAAGGAGATCTACACAAGGGTCTCTCTCAGAACTACGCAGGCTCTCTCTCAAAATTTCTATTGCAACACAGAGAGCTAAAGAGCTTGAGACAGATCAGGAATGAGATGCTTGGCACTTGGATTCTCCCAGAAGATTTGAATTGCTAAGACTCATTTGAAGTATTGTTTGTCACTCTCCTAAGTTCTTCTGGAAGATTTAGTGACTATAGTTTAGATTTAGTGACCGAAAATATTTCAGTCACTATTCAGTCTCAGATTTGAGACCGAATAGTGACTGAAATATTTTCGGTCACTAAATCTATGAAATGGCGGGGTGAAATTTTGTGACCGAATAGTTCAGTCACAAATTCGGTCTCAAATCTGAGACCGAATTGTGACCGACTGGCATTCGGTCCCAAATTTTTGGCATGTTTAGAGACCGAATAGTGACCGAAATATTTTCGGTCACTAAATCTATGAAATGGCGGGTTTGGGGTGAAATTTTGTGACTGAATATTTCGGTCACAAATTCGGTCTCAGATCTGAGACCGCATTGTGACTGACTGGCATTCGGTCACAAATTTTTGGCGCATTTAGAGACCGACATATGTCGGTCCCAATTCGGTCTCTAAAACCTCCTTATCCACCGTCCGCACCCCTCCTGTGTTTTCTCTCGCCGACGTTGACCCCTCCTTGTTTTCTCTCGCCGACGCCGACACTCCTTTCTTCTCTCTCCCTCTCTCTCGCCGTCAGTGACATCCTCCTGTCTTCTCTCTCCCTCTCTCTCGCCGGCGACGACATCGTGCTATCGTGGCCGCCACGCGCTCCGTCGCCTCTCCTCTTTTCTCCCTCTCTCTCTTGTTCGCCCCAACGGAGGCCGGTGTCGTCACTCCCGTCACCGGACATCACCGGCGTCGTCGCCACTGCGCCAGGTCCCCGCCGTCGCCCCGACTGTGCCGAGGATCGTGGTCTTCACCCCGACTGCGACCAGTCCCCGCCCCGGCTACAGCCAAGTAGCCGTCGTCAACGGACCCCGTGGCCCTCACCGTCGTCGGTAAGTTGTCTCTCTCTCTCTCTCTGTCAGTGGCCTCTTTCTCTCTCTCTGTCTATATTTGTGTGTGTGTATGTGTGAGATGGCGGAGGGGTGCTCCCCCTTTTGTGTGTATGTTTGTGTCTATATGTGTGTGTGAGTGTGTCAGTGTCTGTGTGTGTACGGCAGGGGCCGGTCGGTGGGGCTGAGAGTAACCGGCTGTAGGAGGGGGGAGGGAGGTGGGGTGCAGTGGGGTGGGGGTTTAGGGGCAGGGGGGCGGGGGGTTGATGTGCAGTGGGGTGGGGGTTTAGGGGCAGTGGGGTGGGGGGCAGTGGGGTGTGGTTTAGGGGCAGTGGGGGCGGGGGGGTGATGTGCAGTGGGGTGGGGGTTTAGGGGCAATGGGGGCGGGGGGGTGATGTGCAGGGGGTGGGGGTTTAGGGGCAGTGTGGTGGGGGGCAGTGGGGTGGTGGTTGAGGGGTCGTTAGGGTGGGGGTTTAGGGGGGTACTGTGTGGGTGGGGCTGAGGGTAGCGGTGTAGGCGGGGGGAGGGAGGTGGGGTGCAGTGGGGTGGGGTTTAGGGGCAGTGGGGGCGGGGGGGGGGGGGGGGGGTGATGTGCAGTGGGGTGGGGGTTTAGGGGCAGGCAGGGGGGGCAGGGGGGTGATGTGCAGTGGGGTGGGGGTTTAGAGGCAGTGGGGGCGGGGGGGTGATGTGCAGTGGGGTGGGGGTTTAGGGGCAGTGTGGTGGGGGGCAGTGGGGTGGGGGTTTAGGGGCAGTGGGGGGCGAGGGGTGTGATGTGCAGTGGGGTGGGGGGGTTTAGGGGCAGTGGGGGGGGGGGGGTGATGTGCAGTGGGTGGGTTGGTTTAGGGGAGTGGGGGCGGGGGGGGGGGGGGGGGGTGATGTGCAGTGGGGTGGGGGTTTAAGGGCAGTGTGGTGGGGGGCAGTGGGGTGGTGGTTGAGGGGTTCGTAGGGTGGGGGTTTAGAGGGTGTGGGTTTAGGGGGTAGTGTGTGGGTGGGGCTGAGGGTAGCCGGCTGTAGGAGGGGGGAGGGAGGTGGGGTGCAGTAGGCAGATTCTTGCCAGTTATTGAGGTGAGAAAGTCCAGTCATTATATAGAAGAGAAGTTCTATGAAATATCTGATGTTGGACTGTTCCAAACATGCCTCCACACGTGCAAACAAGCCCGCTTTGATATCATGATAACAGACCTATTATCTCAACCTCAAAACCTATGTGTTGAGGTGAGAAATCCCGATCATTATATAGAAAGAAAATTCCATCTTCAATGTGGGACTATTCCCAATATGTTGACAGTATATGCTTAGTTTACTAGCATACTCAAATGCAATTAAGATTGATGGGCATTTTTTATGTACCTTGGTTGTAGTCCAAGCGACCGCTGGAATAGTTACAACTATCCCAGTACTCCCCAACGGAAAAAATTGGCTTTGTCTCCTCTACATATTCTTTTACAAATTTTGGAGCATATCTGGACATTGTGGAACAATATTATGAGCTTGAGCTTTGATGACTCACAACAAGCCAGCAAGCAAGCATTAGGCAATTTCTATTGAGGGTTCACTTACCCCTGGCAATTTCTATAAGGGTTCACTTACCCCTGGCAATTCTATTGAGGGTTCACTTACCACTAGTCGGGTTTATTATTGCACTTTTTATATGTATGATATTGTTTTCATTTTCTTTTCATATTTATGTGGTTTATTTATTGTACTTGTTTATATGTATTGCACTTATTACTATAATGCAATTTTTACAAGGTATGCTTTAGTTATTTTTTCTTTTAACACTGCACACACTTCATGAGAGCGTGTTAAGCCCATGTCAATGAACCTCCCGTTCAAGACTTTGGGATTGATGTGCACGAGTCTTATTTTCAAAGATGAGAACGTGTATATCTAACTCAAAATCCTGAATTGTCCCGTTTTGGACAGTCTGTGAATGTTTGATCGCAGTTAGGTGGTCATTTACTATGTGCTTGTATTATTTGTTGAAAATTTCAGGTGTGTCTACTCACTCCTCTCTGATATACCTTTATTGATTTAGAATATTTTCTTAACCACTTATTAGTAAGTGTTTAAGAAAATATCTTAATCAATAAATATTTTTGGTATATCGGAGAGGTGTGGGGAGATACTGCCAAAATTTTCAGCAAAAATACAATCACATAGTAAATGGTCATCTGAGTGCGATCAAATATTCACAGATGGGTAAAAAGTGATAATCTAAATAATAATCCTTCCTATTCATTTCGGTTGCGTCGAAGGATGTGTGATTTAGAATTTTAAACTTATTTGTCTATTGATATTGTTTGGGCGTAGGACAGCAATGGCTTCAGACCGTTCATGGATGTATCGCAGAATAGTTGATCATGTGGTGTCCCAGGAGTTTAGGGTCGGAGTTGAGAATTCATTCAGTTTGCATTGGGGAATCCAAATGCAGAAGTAGACAGGCAAGGTGGCATCCGATGTCCTTGTATGATTTGTAAAAATTGAAGTGGATTCCCCATGGGAAGTTCAACGCCATTTATACAGGAAAGGGTTTGTTGAAGGTTATATGAATTGGACATGTCATGGTGAGGACTTCTGGTCGCACGAGCCTAGTAATGTGGAAGGCACAAGTACGTATGTGGATATGGTTGTAGATGCTGCTGGTCCGGCATTCAGTGTACATGTGGATCTTGTATACGCTGAAGACGTGCCGAATAAGGGAGCCGAAAGATTCTATCAGTTACTTAAGGATGCTGATGAGCCATTGTGGGATGGTTGTCAAAAGCACACTCGGTTGTCAGCGGTGTCACAGTTGTTGAACTTGAAATCTGAATTTCATATTTCTGAGAATTGCTTTGATCGTCTCCTCCTCATCATCAAGAGCATGTTACCTCCAGATGAAAAGCTGCCTCCAAATTTTTATCGTGCCAAGAAGATGGTGAATGATTTAGGACTTGGATATGTGAAAATAGATGCATGTCCTAATCATTGTATGTTGTATGACAAAGAGAATGCAGATATGGTATCCTGTTCAGTTTGCCGTCATGATAGATTTAAACCTAAAAGAGGGGTCAATTCTAGGGTAAAGGATATACCTTATGCGTCATTGCGATATTTCCCCCTTACACCCAGGCTGCAGCGGATGTATATGTCTTCAAAGACAGCTGGACATATGAGGTGGCATGTAGAAAGAGTACGTCGGGACATCGATATTATGACTCATCCTGCAGATGGAGAAGCTTGGATTCATTTCAACCATGTTTATCCTATCTTCTCAAGGGAGTCACGTAATGTGAGGCTTGGTTTATGCACTGACGGATTCAATCCATTTGGAGGTTCAGTGGCTTCCTACTCCAGCTGGCCAGTGTTCGTGACACCATACAACCTTCCTCCGAGCATGTGCATGAAGCGAGGAATTTGTTCCTGTCCTTATTGATTCCTGGTCCGAAAAGTCCTACAAAAAATATAGACATCTATCTAAGACCGTTGATTGATGAATTGAAATTATTATGGACTGAGGGGGTCAATACTTATGATGCATCTAGAAAGAAATTTCACCATGAGGGCAGCATTGATGTGGACTATAAGTGATTTTCCTGCATATGGAATGCTATCTGGTTGGAGCACACATGGGAGGCTAGCATGTCCGTATTGTATGGATAATACCAATCGTTTGTACTTAAACATGGTGGGAAGTCCTGCTGGTTTGATTGCCATCGTCAGTTTTTACCAGCTGATCACCCTTTCAGAACACAAAAAGATGCATTCCTAAAGAACAGAAAGGAACGAGATGAAGTTATATTCGAGAGGTTGTCGGTCATCATATGGCAGCACGTGTTGAAAATTTTCCAGATATCACACAACAGATGGGTAGTACCCGACACCTTTCAGGTTTTGGGAAGGAGCACAAGTGGGTGAAGAAAAGCATTTTCTGGGAGCTACCTTATTGGTCGACTCTTCTTGTGCGGCACAATCTAGACGTGATGCATATCGAGTCTTTGATAATGTATTCAACACAGTTATGGATATCGAAGGTAAAACAAAGGACAATGTGAATGCACGCTTGGACTTGTCCATGCTCTGTAAACGTCCAGAGTTAGAAATTGTTGAAGTAAATGGGAAATCAAGTAAACCAAAAGCAATTTATGTGCTTGGAGGAGGACAAGTTAAGGAAGTGTGTCAGTGGCTAAAACAGCTGAGATTTCCTGACGGTTATGTGTCAAATATTGCTCGTTCTGTCAACGTCAGTGAGGGAAAGATATATGGAATGAAGAGTCACGACTGCCATGTGTTCATGCAAAGGTTGATACCTATTGCATTTCGTGACATCTTGCCGAAGCCGCTATGGGGAGCGTTATCTGAGTTGAGTCGATTTTTCACGATTCTATCTGCATCAGAACTCAGGCTTCAGGATGTGCAAACTATCGAACAGAATGTGGTCACCATTGTATGCAAGTTGGAGAAGATATTTCCACCTGGTTTCTTCGATTCAATGGAGCATTAACTCGTACATCTACCATATGAAGCAAAGGTTGGAGGGCCAGTACAATATAGATGGATGTATCCATTTGAGAGGTATATGCATGATATTAACTGTTTCCTTCCTACAATTGCACCTTACATAAGCGATAGATTTTCTAATGTCTCTTACATTGTGGATGTAGGTGTATGCATGACCTCAAAATGAAAGTTCGAAATAAAGCAAAAGTGGAGGGTTCTATTGCTGAGGCATACATTATGGAGGAAATCTCTAACTTTTGTTCAATGTACTTTGAAGCAGACATTCAAACTCGTTGGACACAACCTCCACGTAATGATGATGGGGGGGAATCTGTGGGTTCAAATCGACTCTCAATATTTACTCATCCTGGACGTGCCTTCGGACGTTCTTCAACTCGAATGCTGGATGACAGAGAGTTATGTGCCGCAGAGATATATATTCTTTTAAATTGTTCCGAGCTAGAATGTTATGTTGAGTAAGTACTAATATCACAATTTAAATTTATATGTAAGTTCTTTGCCTTTATTCTACCTATTGATGTGGTCTGCTATTCATATTGCAGACAATTTGATTCAGAATAATTCAAAGAAATCCACATCTCACTGATTTTGAGGTTGAAAAAGAACGAGAGAAGTCATTGGCCTTATGGCTAAGAAAAAGCGTAAGTGTACACCGTCAAAGAGTATTCAAAAAAATTCATTTCACTTTTTAACTAGCCTTTTCTACACGCAGGTTGAAGAAGGTTTAATTACTGATGAAAGAGTTCGTCAGGTAACCTACGGCCCATCCAAAATTGCACAGAATTATGTGGGATTTATTGTTAATGGGTATAGGTTTCATACAAAAGACTATGGGCAGAATAAATCTACCATGAACAGTGGCGTATGTGTAAAAAGGAGTACATACAATGAAAGTGAGTATGACTACTATGGTATTGTAGAGGAGATCCTACAGTTGCAATATCTAGGACAAGACAATCATATATTCTTTTTCAAGTGTCATTGGTTTGATCCGAATTCCATTCGAAATGACACAACGCATGGGATTGTCGAGCTTAAGCATAAGTCAAAATTGAATACTTATGAGCCATTCATCTTAGCCACACAATCCCAGCAAGTGTATTATACAAGGTATCCATCATCTACAAACAAAGAACGAAATGATTGGTGGGTAGTTTGCAGAGTTAAGTCAAAACTATTCTCTGGTTATGAATTGGACATGACTGATCAGACACCTGTAGAGGTCAGTGCTGAATTCTTTCAAGAAGACTTTGTCGAAAATGTAGAGTTGACAACTCATATTGGAGAAGCTAATCTGAAGCACCAATGTCCTTGTCTCACGGAAATGAGGTCGAAGAAGTCGATCTACGTGAGATGGAAGACAGTAGTGCTCGTCGTACAGATATTGAATGTGAAAGTTCTGATGAGGAAGATGAATATACCAGTGATGAATGTGAAGATGATGATGAAGATAGGGTTGAATTGAACATATCGTCATCATCTGAGGAGGAAATGGATATCAATTAAACAAGGGTAGAATTTTTTCACACTTGTAAAGTATATGTCAAATAGCTCACTTTGAATATAGCAATTGACTAGTACACATTATTATTTTATGTTTTCTATGAAGATATGGTGCGTGGAGCTAGATCTGGTAGCAGTTCTTGGAGGGGCAGCCGTGGAGGGCTTTGTTGTCGCATCTGGTATGTATATTTTCTAATGTAGTCATCTGTGTGTATTTTTCTTTGTGTATTATTATGTGTACTTCTGTAGTGTTAATGACATTCAAATTGTTACAGCTTCTGCTTCTCCTTCGATGAGCGGACACCTCCTCCCCCTAGAGACTAGGTATGTATATTTCATATTTCAAGTACTTTTGTAGTCATTATTTAAACATATTATTATGTTATTAGAATTGCTACAGTTGCTGGTCCTTCTTCTGGATCTCGTACCGTACCTGCAGGTATGTATTTCAATTTTTAAGTATTTTTGTAGTGGCTCTATATACATATTATTAATGTTATTAGAATTGCTACAGTTGTTAGTCCTTCTGCTCCTCCTACCGTGCCCGCAGGTATGTATAATATTTACAGATGTACTTTTATTGTGCATTCATCTTCCTCATTACTTATGCCTTCTATTCTAGTTACATCTGTTGGTGCATCCTTCGAGTCTCCTCCTGTAGCAGCTGGTATGTATATTTAAAGTTATACTTTCATGTACGCATTAATTCTGATGCCATTAAAATGTCACATGCTCAGGTCACTCTACACATTCTGCAAATGCACCATTAGGTTTGTTTATTTAAATGTTAGGATATTTCTGTAGTCATTATTTAGTATTTTTGTACATTACTCATGTTCTTCTTCAATTTTTCCATGTTCGGTGCCAGAGGATGCTGTGAGTCTGCAGGAGGGTGGAGGTAGTTTTTATGAGCACTCTGCGGGAGGTCTGGATTAATGGGTACGTAATCAACGTGTATGTATTTCTTACGGGCAATGAGGTGAATTTAGTTCATAATTTGACATTATGCAGTTACATCATTGCAGTGATAAAATAGAGCCTGCTCAAGCATCTCAATTTATCACAATAACATTACAAGCACACTTTCCTGGACCTATTCATAGATTCAATGATTTCCTGATGGAGGTCCAGGAGCACTTGTATCAGATGTTCATGGTATGTAATTTCGCATTGTAATTTAATTCTTATCGTATTCATACATGCAGTTAACTAACTCTTATGTATATAGAGCCAGCATCGATTCACGCGTCGTCCAGATGAGGCACGGTCTCGATTTGTATGGACGATGACCACAAGATCAAATTTCAAGCATTTGATGTATAACGCGAGAAAAAATGCAGAGAACATTCTCAGAGTGCAGACCCGACTCTTTGGAAGGAGCGGGCACCCAGTTGGATGAGGGGAGAATATTGGGAAACTCTTTGCGACATCTGGGCTGCAGAGAAATGGCAACAGACATCCTCAATAATGAAAGTTAATCGGGCTGCCAATCCAGAAGCAAACATGCATAGTAGTGGGTCTGTCTCTTTTGCGACCCATCAGTCCAGATTGGTAAGTAATTTGTCCATTTCTGGTCTCTTTTATTTATAAAGGTACTCATTTATGTCATGTTTTTTCTGTGAAATAGGAGAAGGAGCTAAAAAGGCAGCCGACATTTTCGGAGGTGTTCGATAGAACACACAAGAAAAAAGGAACGGATGCATACATTAGCGATAGAGCCCGCGTGGTTGCAGTAAGTATTTAGAAGATATTCACTATTTAATTTTTCACAATAATATGAATATTAACTACTATCATTTTTTCTGTTTTCTTGCAGGAGTCATACAGAGAACAAATGACGGAGAAGTATGCCGGGGAGGACGAGCAGCCGCCGTTAGATCATGAGGTATGGGTTGCGGCAGCTGGGGCCCCAAAGAAAGGCCATGTGTATGGTTTTGGGCACAGCATCGACACGAGCCGGGTGTTATCTGGAGGATCCAGCTCAGGGTCACAGACCAGTGCATTCCACGCAGGAGTTGGTACTCCAGGAACTTCTTCAGGACAGCTGATGGGCTTCATTGACAGTAGGATATCGGGCTTAGAGTCTCATCTGGCGGATTTGATGGAGACTCGTCTTGCCCAGATGCAAATGCAGGTGACCGACGCACTACAGGCCCAGCTCTCCCAGACCCTCTCCCAAGTTATCGCCCAGGCCTTCTCACAGGCACCACCTCCTCCGCCACAGGCAGCACCTCCTCCACAGGCAAGTTATTTTAACTTTCATTTGGGTTGATCGACGCACAATTTTTTGTTAAGCAAGACAGTTTGGATTAAAAATGAAGAACTTAGGTAGGTTTAGGGGTTCAAAACTAGAAATACTCATCCGATTGGCCTCCGGTTTTTTCCAGCACGGCCAGGGCGATGAATGTGACTTGTGGAAAGTGACGGAGCTCAATTCGGACTCCCAGTTTGAGGTCGACATCTCAAACTTACATTCGACAAGTCAGTTTAGATTAAAAATGAAGAACTTACGTTTAGGGGTTCAAAATTAGAAATACTCATCTGATTGGCCTCCGATTTTTTCCAGCACGACCAGGGCGATGAATGTGACTTGTGGAAACTGACGGAGTTCAATTCGAACAGTCGGTTGAGGTCGACGCCTCAAACTTGCATTCGACAAGTCAGTTTAGATAAAGATGAAGAATTTAGGTAGGTTTCGGGGTTCAAAATTAGAAATACTCATCCGATTGGCGTCCGGTTTTTTCCAGCACGGCCAGGGTGATGAATGTGACTTGTGGAAACTGACGGAGTTCAATTCGGACTCCCGGTTTGAGGTCGACGCCTCAAACTTGCATTCGACAAGTCAGTTTAGATTAAGATGAAGAATTTAGGTAGGTTTCGGGGTTCAAAATTAGAAATACTCATCTGATTGGCCTCCGGTTTTTTCCAGCACGGCCAAGGCAATGAATGTGACTTGTGGAAACTGACGGAGTTTAATTCGGACTCCCGGTTTGAGGTCGACGCCTCAAACGTGCATTCCACAAGTCAGTTTAGATTAAAGATGAAAAATTTAGGTAGGTTTCGGGGTTCAAAATTAGACATACTCATCCGATTGGCCTCCGGTTTCTTCCAGCACGGCCAGGGCGATGAATGTGACTTATGGAAAGTGACGGAGCTCAATTCGGACTCCCGGTTTAAGGTCGACGTCTCAAACTTACATTCGACAAGTCAGTTTAGATTAAAGATGAAGAACGTATGTTTAGGGGTTCAAAATTAGAAATACTCATCTGATTGGCCTCCGATTTTTTCCAGCACGACCAGGGCAATGAATGTGACTTGTGAAACTGACGGAGTTCAATTCGGACTCCGGTTTGAGGTCGATGCCTCAAACTTGCATTCGACAAGTCAGTTTAGATTAAAGATGAAGAATTTAGGTAGGTTTCGGGGTTCAAAATTAGAATACTCATCCGATTGGCCTCCGGTTTTTTCCAGCACGACCAAGGTGATGAATGTGACTTGTGGAACTGACGGAGTTCAATTCGGACTCCCGGTTTGAGGTCGACGCCTCAAACTTGCATTCGACAAGTCAGTTTAGATTAAAGATGAAGATTTAGGTAGGTTTCGGGGTTCAAAATTAGAAATACTCATCCGATTGGCCTCGATTTTTTCCAGCACGGCCAGGGCGATGAATGTGACTTGTGGAAAGTGACGGAGCTCAATTCGGACTCCGGTTTGAGGTCGACGTCTCAAACTTACATTCGACAAGTCAGTTTAGATTAAAGATGAAGAACTTACGTTTAGGGGTTCAAAATTAGAAATACTCATCTGATGGCCTCCGGTTTTTTCCAACACGACCAGGGCGATGAATGTGACTTGTGGAAACTGACGGAGTTCAATTCGGACTCCCGGTTTGAGGTCGACGCCTCAAACTTGCATTCGACAAGTCAGTTTAGATTTAAGATGAAGAATTTAGGTAGGTTTCGGGGTTCAAAATTAGAAATACTCATCTGATTGGCCTCCGATTTTTTCCAGCACGGCCAGGGCGATGAATGTGACTTGTGGAAAGTGACGGAGCTCAATTCGGACTCCCGGTTTGAGGTCGACGTCTCAAACTTACATTCGACAAGTCAGTTTAGATTAAAAATGAAGAACTTACGTTTAGGGGTTCAAAATTAGAAATACTCATCTGATTGGCCTCCGGTTTTTTCCAGCACGGTCAAGGCAATGAATGTGACTTGTGGAAACTGACGGAGTTCAATTCGGACTCCCGGTTTGAGGTCGACGCCTCAAACGTGCATTCGACAAGTCAGTTTAGATTAAAGATGAAAAATTTAGGTAGGTTTCGGGGTTCAAAATTAGACATACTCATCCGATTGGCCTACGGTTTTTTCCAGCACGGCCAGGGCGATGAACGTGACTTGTGGAAAGTGACGGAGCTCAATTCGGACTCCCGGTTTGAGGTCGACGTCTCAAACTTACATTCGACAAGTCAGTTTAGATTAAAGATGAAGAACGTATGTTTAGGGGTTCAAAATTAGAAATACTCATCTGATTGGCCTCCGATTTTTTCCAGCACGACCAGGGCAATGAATGTGACTTGTGGAAACTGACGGAGTTCAATTCGGACTCCCGGTTTGAGGTCGATGCCTCAAACTTGCATTCGACAAGTCAGTTTAGATTAAAGATGAAGAATTTAGGTAGGTTTCGGGGTTCAAAATTAGAAATACTCATCCGATTGGCCTCCGGTTTTTTCCAGCATGACCAAGGTGATGAATGTGACTTGTGGAAACTGACGGAGTTCAATTCGGACTCCCGGTTTGAGGTCGATGCCTCAAACTTGCATTCGACAAGTCAGTTTAGATTAAGATGAAGAATTTAGGTAGGTTTCGCGGTTCAAAATTAGAAATACTCATCCGATTGGCCTCCGATTTTTTCCAGCACGGCCAGGGCGATGAATGTGACTTGTGGAAAGTGACGGAGCTCATTCGGACTCCCGGTTTGAGGTCGACGTCTCAACTTACATTCGACAAGTCAGTTTAGATTAAAGATGAAGAACTTACGTTTAGGGGTTCAAAATTAGAAATACTCATCTGATTGGCCTCCGGTTTTTTCCAACACGACCAGGGCGATGAATGTGACTTGTGGAAACTGACGGAGTTCAATTCGGACTCCCGGTTTGAGGTCGACGCCTCAAACTTGCATTCGACAAGTCAGTTAGATTAAAGATGAAGAATTTAGGTAGGTTTCGGGGTTCAAAATTAGAATACTCATCTGATTGGCCTCCGGTTTTTTCCAGCACTGCCAGGGCGATGAATGTGACTTGTGGAAAGTGACGGAGCTCAATTCGGACTCCCGGTTTGAGGTCGACGTCTCAAACTTACATTCGACAAGTCAGTTTAGATTAAAAATGAAGAACTTACGTTTAGGGGTTCAAAATTAGAAATACTCATCTGATTGGCCTCCGGTTTTTTCCAGCACGACCAAGGCGATGAATGTGACTTGTGGAAATTGACGGAGTTCAATTCGGACTCCTGGTTTGAGGTCGACGCCTCAAACTTGCATTCAACAAGTCAGTTTAGATTAAAGATGAAGAATTTAGGTAGGTTTCGGGGTTCAAAATTAGAAATACTCATCCGATTGGCCTCCGATTTTTTCCAGCACGGCCAGGGCGATGAATGTGACTTGTAGAAACTGACGGAGTTCAATTCGGACTCCCGGTTTGAGGTCGACGCCTCAAACTTGCATTCGACAAGTCAGTTTAGATTAAAGATGAAGAATTTAGGTAGGCTTCGGGGTTCAAAATTAGAAATACTCATCCGATTGGCCTCCGGTTTTTTCCAGCACGGCCAGGGCGATGAATGTGACTTGTGGAAACTGACGGAGTTCAATTCGGACTCCCGGTTTGAGGTCGACACCTCAAACTTGCATTCGACAAGTCAGTTTAGATTAAAGATGAAGAATTTAGGTAGGTTTCGGGGTTCAAAATTAGAAATACTCATCCGATTGGCCTCCAGTTTTTTCCAGCACGGCCAGGGCGATGAATGTGACTTGTGGAAAGTGACGGAGCTCAATTCGAACTCCGGGTTTGAGGTCGACGTCTCAAACTTACATTCGACAAGTTAGTTTAGATTAAAAATGAAGAACTTACGTTTAGGGGTTCAAAATTAGAAATACTCATATGATTGGCCTCCGATTTTTTCCAGCACGGCCACGGCGTTGAATGTGACTTGTGGAAATTGACGGAGTTTAATTCGGACTCCCGGTTTTAGCTCGACGCCTCAAACTTACAATCAACAAATCAGTTTACATTAAAAATGATTAACTTACATTTAGGGGTTTAAAATTAGAAATATCATCCGATTGGCCTCCGAATTTTTTGTAAATTTAAATATTTTATTATTTCTAATAATATTCAATTTTAACTTATTATTGTTATAATGTATTGTAGGTTCCTTCAGCGAGTGGCGGGGAGGAGACGAGCACGAGGACGAGGAGGATGATTCATGATTTCCATTTCACTATTATTCTTATTGTTATTGACATTTGTATTGTGTTGTGTGGATAGTTTATATTATGATGTTGTGTATATTTTTATTGTTCATGTGGACTTTATGTTATTATTGTGGACTTTATATTATTGTTTTGTTGTGGACATTTTATTTTATTATTGTGTTGTGGACATTTTTATATTGTTGTTTGTGGTCATTTACTGTGTTGTATTGTGGATACTTATTATTGTTGTGGATGTTGTTTTATTTACACAGGTTATTTTGCTAAAAATTTACAAATTTTAAAAAAAAAAATTTACAAAAACATAGACCGATTAGTGACTGAACAAATCAGTCACAATTCGGTCCCTGATATAGCGACCGAATTGAGATTGACATTATTTGGTCTCAAATAGAGACCGAATGCATCGGTCTCTTCGGTCCCTATATCGGGGACTGAATTGTGACTGGTTTGATCGGTCTCTATTAGTGACCGATTTATTTCAGTCTCAATTCGGTCGCTATATTAGGGACCGAATTGTGACTGATGGTTCGGTCTCTATTTGAGACCGAATAATTTCGGTCTCAATTCGGTCGCTATATCAGGGACCGAATTGTGATCGAAATTATTCAGTCTCTGATGTGCATTTTTAGTGACTGAATGCTTCGATGACTATTCGGTCACTACTTAGTGACCGAATAGTGACCGAACTGTTTTGGTCACAGATTCGTGACCAGAAATTGTTCACCGACAAGTTCGGTCTCTATTCAGTCGCTATTCGGTCTCTGAACTGTTTAGAGACCGAATAGAGACCGAATATTTCGGTCTCTATTCCCGTTTTTTCTTGTAGTGGACTGTCTCTTGTTGTCAGAAAATGTTGATGTGAATATTCACCAAAATAGTAATGCCAAATAGCTTGTTCTAAAAGATGTTAACAGAGTATGCACAATAATGAAAAGATATCATCTACATGCATGCAGAGATACGTTCTGTCTTCATTAAATGCACAGCAGTCATGGAGGTTCGTGCGAAGACTTTGACTATTCAACGCTATCAGGGATAAGTAATATATTCAGTCGAGATCGATGCAAATGTGACTTATGAAATCGTTGTGTATAGATAAGCAAATCATTATAACTCAATATCAAATCGTTATGCAAAATAAATCGTTGTGATAAACTTAACAAATCGTTGCGCGAAGCAAATCATTATGATAAACATAACAAATCATTGCGCGAAGCAAATCGTTATGAGCTCTACAGAAATCGCTGCGCGAAACAAATCGTTACGAGCTCTACAGAAATCGTTGCGCGAAGCAAACCATTATGAGCTCTAAAGAAATCGTTGCACGAAGCAAATCGTTATGAGCTCTACAGAAATCATTGCGCGAAGCAAATCGTTACGAGCTCTACAGAAATCGTTGCGCGAAGCAAACCGTTATGAGCTCTAAAGAAATCGTTACGCGAAGCAAATCGTTATGATGAGCAAATCGTTATAATGAGCAAATCGTTATGATGACTTAAGGAATCGTTGCGATGAGCAAATCGTTACGATGACTAAAGGAATCGTTGCGATGAGCAAATCGTTACGATGACTAAAGAAATCGTTGCGATGAGCAAATCGTTACGATGACTAAAGGAATCGTTGCGATGAGCAAATCGTTAGGATGACTAAAGGAATCGTTGCGATGAGCAAATCGTTACGATGACTAAAGGAATTGTTGTGATGAGCAAATTGTTATGATGACTTAAGAAATCGTTGCGGGAACGACCGCAACGATTTGTTATAACCAACGATGTTTCTGTTTTATAAAGAAATCGTTAAGACACTTATGAAATCGTTATGGTATCAACTTGTTATAGTTCTATTGAAAATGCTATACCATAAAGGAAATCGTTGTGATTCTCAACAGAAGTCGATGTGGACTTAGAGAAATATAATCTTGAAATAATTAATGCTTCAGAAAGATGATACTTACCAATATTGACTTGTTTGTCCTTGGTATATTTCCTGTACTCAGACTTCATAGAATATATGTTAGAGAACTTTTATAGGGTTTTGTTAATCACTAAAATAAATATGTAATTAATTAAAATTACATGGAGACAGACTGATCATCAACGTAGGTACATAATCCCTCTTGGGATAGCCGACCTCTTTCCACTAATGACTTAAGCGTCGGAATGTCTGTCCACTGAAGTCCCTCGGTGATTTTACAGGTCGAGAGCTCGGCGAGGTCCAACACGTTGGCACAACAACCTCTTTCTTCGATCTCTTCGATCTGAGCCAACCTCTGTTACTCTCGCAATAATAGAATCCTTAAGCTAGAAGTCATCCTCGCTTACGTTTCTATGGTTGTAGCACTGTGTATCATCGAAAGGCAAGTGCTTATCCGACGTGTAATTATTATTGATACTTGTAAAAAAATTGTAATTATTGGTTGGGTTCTCACTCTTTTGGTGGCCCACTTGTATAATATATACTCATGAGCCACACTATTCAATTACACTCATTTCATCGGATTGATGGGTATATGATGACTTAAATTGTACTGAGAATATGATCCACACATGGCCTTATGAAAGTCATATTATGGGTGGTTATGTCAGGAGTTGGTCCCTACTCTATATAACCAAGGTAAGACATGAGACTCTTCATACAGTTACATTTAGGCAATTATTAAATATAGTAAGTAAGAAGACTACGGAAAATAGTTTAAATGGTTCTCTATCCACTTACAATTCATCTGCCTCCACTTGAATGATCATGGCTTTCACTCCAAGTGAAAGATATACGATGGCTCTCCCAACAATTATTTCGCTCTCCCAACAATTATTTCATATAGGAGTAATGGCACTCGCAGCCCTAAGCTCTACAGTTCCTTCCGTCAATTGATTATATGTCCAATTGGCAGGCAAGGGAAAGTGATGATCCTCAAGTGCTTTCATTGGACAATCTCTATACCTTTCCCAAGCTTTAAATAGGAGCCTGTAGCGTACGTATAAATTTCTTTCATACGCCGCCCTATGTAAACATCGATTTTATAAACATCGATTATCTAGAAATAATCGATGCTGAAAGAACATCGATTATATAAACATCAATTATCTAGAAATAATCGATGCTGAAAGAAATATCGATTGCTTAATTACTTGAACATCAATTACTAAAGAAAAATATCGACTGTTCACTATAATTGTTGGGGAAAAAAAACTCCTTTACTAAGTGAAAAAGTCAGGTCTCATGCATGGCCCAATCTTAATAAATGAAGACTAGCTAATTCAGTTCAGCCCACTCACGAATTGTGATCTGTTTGTGTTTTTAGAGTCGACAAAGCTGCTCGACGTCGGAGTCTCGTCACTATCCTCATCCCGGATCCACTACTTGTTTTTTTAATTTTGGTTAGTAGTCCATGATCAAAACTAGTAAAACAATTAAAAACCATTAATCGAGAAAATCCCTGGCACCCAAGTTCGAATCTAAGACTATTCCACCCCCCCCCCTCGTTTCTCCTGGTGTCCACTCCGCGACAGGAGGCGGACTTTGTAGTAGGGAAAGGAAGACCCACGACCGTCTGGTCACTTCTTTGTCACCTTCCTTCCTCTTTTCGCTGAAGACCCAGCGAAGCTGCCGAAGATCTTGGCTAAAGTGCACTTATCCGGAGGGCAGCCAACGAGACGTGGGCCGAGACAGCGGGGCCCATGGGCCAAAGGGGTATCAAGCCCCCACCCTCTCTCTGCTCGCCTTGGCACATCTAAATGGGCTCCGTGGGCGGGCCACGACATGAACAGTGCACCCCGCTAATGCCGACCTGGCTGTCGACCTGGATCACTAGTTTGGGCTTCCCCAGGTGTCATGTGGCCCGCGATCGCAGGCTTCCTATGTCCGAAAGCTTGGTGGGGGCCCGCGCTGCTGATGTTTAGCGCCGCTTCTGATTTGAAACGTTGTTGTGATAACTGGAGGGCCGAAACGATTGAGAAATGCTTTGTACACGTTCATACGGTAAAAAATGCCATGTTGGATTCGCCGGGTGGCTTCTCATTCGCCCACGTTGCAAGGGAGCCACGTCATACGCCATTAATGCTCGTCGCCTGCGTTGCGGCTTCCCGAGACGTTTCATCATGAAACCGCCGGCGTCACGAAACCGCGATTACGCTTCCGAATTTTTTAAACCCAATTTTGCCCTTCCCGCCTTTTGTGTGAAAAATCTGAAGAAGAAGGTCTCCTCCATTGCAACATCCCCACGAAATTTACAACCTCCCTCCCACGAAACATCTACCATCCTCTCTGCAAATCCAGTGATCATCTCTCTGCTAATCCAGTGATCTTCCTCGTTCTGTCTTCTTCATCCATGACTACTAAGAAGAGTAACGCCATGCAGATTACAGGTCAGTCCAGCTCTGGGGAGAATTTGAAGATGCAGTGTACTGTGCCGGCGGGAGTGATGCCACCACCATTTATGCCACCTTATCAGATAAGTAGGCCGGTAGGTATACCATTTATGCCACCTTATCAGATGATAAATAGGCCATTGTTATACCCCTTCATGGCACCATACACAACGTCGTTCATGCATTACGTCCCGACAACACATGGTCCACTGCATGCAAGTAACGATGACAAGAGAGCAGAAGTACTCTATCAGAGCCCAGAAGTACCTCCGGAAGAAAATGTAGAAGCACAACAAACTCTTGGAGTACCTTCTGAAGAACCAGTGAGATCTGTTATACATGACATTATTGACGATGTTAACGAAATAAGATCAGTGCCTGCAAGCCCTGATTTAGGGAACAATGATGTTGAACATGAGAGAAATGATGAAGTTAACGAACTAGTGCTGGGATGCCCAGATCTAGAGAATAAGGATGTTGCACATGTCTGCAATTGTAAGTGGATATGTATCTGTTTGTGACTGTCATTTGTACTTCTTCCATTATTTTTGAATGCTATGTACTCTTAGTTAATTGTCATTGGAATTTTCTATTTTTTGTAAAATTCTTAATTTGTTTTTTGAAATATTTATATTTGTCACTGAAAGGAATGTATTTGTCACTGATCTGTATGTATTTGTCAGTGGAATGTTTCTATTTGTCACTGCAATTCTTGAGTTTGCCACATGAATCTTTCTATTTGTCACTGGTCTGCATGTATTTGTCACTGGGAATCTTCTATTTGTCACTGGAATATTCTATTTGTCATTGGTCTGGATGTATTTGTCACTGGGAATCTTGTATTTGTCACTGGAAGGGACCTATTTGTCACTAGTTTTTTCTATTTGTCACTAGTTTTCGTCCATTTGTCAGTTGAGTTCATGTGTCTTTTGTCACTGGGAATCTTGTATTTGTCACTGGAATGGATCTATTTGTCACTAGTTTTCATCTTTTTGACACTAGTTTTCGTCCATTTGTCACTTGGAGTTCATGTGTCTTTTTGTCACTGAGAATCCTTCTCTTTGTCACTGGAATCTCCTATTTCTCACTGGAATCTTTCTATTTGTCACTGTTTTTCATCTATTTGTCACTGGTCTGGATGTATTTGTCACTGGTCTGGTCCTAATTGTCACTGGTCTGGTCCTATTTGTCATTGCAATCTGTTTATTTGTCACTAGAATTCTCTCTCTGTCACTAGAATCTTTGTATTTGTCACTCAAAGTAATGTATTTGGCACTGGTTCCTTTCTCTGTGTCACTGAAAGGAATGTATTTGTCACTCAAAATCTTTGTATTTGTCACTGATGTTAACCTATTTGACACGGGAATAATTCTAAACTTGTTTTATTATTCTTTCAATGCATTTGGCAGCACCCGAAGTAGATGATGATTTGAATAATGATAAGGGAGAATCAGAAAATTTGGAACCTTTTGAGGGCATGATTTTCCAAACTATTTCAGATGCACAAAAATTCTACAATGCCTATGCAAAACGAGTAGGATTTGGCATGACAATCACTGACGGTAGAAGAAAGAATGATGTGTTTATTTACAAGAGGTTCAGTTGTCATCGTTGTGGTCAATCTAGAAGGGGCAAAGAAACGATAAGTCACAGAGATTCTTCTAAGATTGGATGTACGGCATCGGTGAGGGTTAGATATGACAAAGACACAAACACCTACATAATGTATGATGTAATTTTGGAGCATAATCACATTCTTCATCCTACAGCTGCTATGTATTTGAGATCACATCGTAAAATTTGCACCCCGGAGAAAGCTAAGATTCTGAACATGCGTAGTGTTGGTATTTCCACATCCAATATTGTTTCGGCCATGACAAAAAGAAGGGGGGCATCCGAAGTTGGAGTGGACAGAGAAGGACTGTAGAAACTTTCTTGATAAAGAAAGGCAAACACAATTGAAGGAGGGTGATGCAAAGACAATGATAAACCATTTTCAGGCAATGCAAGTTAGGGATCCAACATTCTTTTACACTATAGCGGTTAATGACAATGGTACATTAAGGAATGTGTTTTGGATTGATGGTAGGTCTAGAACATCTTGTACATACTTTGCGGATGTCATCTGTTTCGATACAACATACTTGACAAACACATATCAAATGCCATTTGCACCATTTGTGGGAGTAAATCATCATGGTCAGTCTATTCTTTTGGGATGTGCACTACTAAGCAATGAGAAAATTGAAAGTTTTGTATGGCTCTTTAATTGTTGGCTAGAAGCAAATGGTGGCATTCACCCCAAGGCAATCATCACAGATCAAGACAAGGCTATGGAGGCTGCAGTAGCTCAAGTGTTTCCAACGGCACGACATCGTTTTTGTCTTTGGCATATAATGAAAAAGGTACCGAAAAAAATTGGCCATATATGCGTCTCCAATCCACACTTCATGAATGACTTCCAAAGTTGCATTTATGACACATCGTCCACCTTTGATTTTGAAGAAAAGTGGGATGAATTGATAACAAAGTATGAAATTGCATGCAAAATGAATGGCTGAAAAGTTTGTATGAATGCCGTAGAAAGTGGGCACCTATTTTTTTGAAGGACACATTCTTTGTTGGTAAGTTATTATTCACTAGTATTGTCTATTTTTATTTGCTTTATCTGTTATATTTACATTGTTTTATGCTTGTAGGTATGTCTACCTCTCAACGAAGTGAGAGTATAAATCATTTTTTTGATGGATTTGTCACAGTAAAAACTACCTTATCTGAGTTCATTGTGAAATACACAGTGGCACTTGAAAGCAGGTTTGATGCAGAAAACAAAGCAGATTTGAAGTCCATGGATATAGAAGCATATCTGAAAACTTGTTCACCATTTGAGAAACAAGCAGCCGCAATATATACTAGGTCTATATTTCAGAAATTCCAGCAAGAATTGATAGAGGTCGCTGCTTGTCACCCACAGCGTATTTGTGAAGATGAAAGTAAGTTGACGTTGAGAGTAAAGTCTTTTGAACGTGTTAAATTGAAAGGTATATGAGATGGAGATGCAAAAAGAGTACACTTTCAATTGCCAAAAGCAGGAAAAAGAAGTGGAATGCTCATGTAAATCCTTTGAATTTAAGGGGTTCTTATGCCGACATGCCTTACTAGCATTGCAATATGTAGGAATTGACAGTATACCAAACAAGTACTTCTTGCAAAGATGGTGCAAAGATATGAGGTATAGACATGCATGTCAGTCATTTGATGTTCAAAAGGAAGAGAAGAAATGCTCATCATCCCGGTACACCAACTTGATATTCAGATTCATGAAGGTGGCTGAAGCAGCTTCTTGCTCAGAGGAAGCTTATGATATTGCAGTAGCTGAAATACCAAAAATTCTTGGGAGAGTAATGGAGTCCATGAATGGGTTGTCTATCCAATCGAACATAATAATAGATTCTACATCGAATTGTCATGTACAAGATCCACGAAGAGCATCAAAAAAAGGAAGAAAATGTGAGAAACAGATACCATCTGCCCTTGAGAAAATCAGAAAACGAAGCAAAGCTTCCAAGAAGTGCATTCAAACACACACTGCTGTAAACCATGACCAAGTTGGTGAAGTATCATTCTTTGCAACACAATGACTTCTAAACTTCTTTGCAATGACTTCTAAGCTTATGTACTTCTTACAGTTGTCACTGTGTTTATTGTGCATGATACTATTTGAACCATCATGTGTTATACAAATCGTGCATTTGTCATTGTAATGCATGGTTATATTTGAAGCATTAATTGTTATGTTACAACTATATACTTAAATTAAAAAAAAAAATAACATCCACAATTGTTAGTCACTCTGACTCCCATCATCCTCATCCACAATGTTCAAATATGAAAATGCCTCTGGTAAAACCTTTACAACCATTTTAGTTTTGTTTACAATGCAATTTAAATCCTTGCGATCATCCTCCAATCTGGCAACTCGATATTCTAGAGTTTTCAGGTTCTCATCTTTCCCGCAAGTTATTTGTGAATCCACAAAATTTTGCACTTCATCACACCACATGAAAAAATCACATTTCGCATCCTATAAAAGACCACAAGAAATATTATGTCATGTAATACCATGTCATGTTATACATTAAAAACTGTTAATCTTACCTTGCATGTGTAGAATTTTCTGTTTGGATTTCTTTATTTTGCTAGTTCTGATAGTGCAATAACCATGTCCTCTCATACATCTCATTGCTGGAGGGGAAATGGGAGACTGACTTGGACTCCCCATTTTGGCAGAAGATTGCTCGCCAAATGCTCTGCAAATAAATTTGATACCACATAAATATGGCTTTTGTTAAAACACAAATAGCTACAACATTTCAAAAGTTCAAAGATTTTGCTGACCTGAATGTTACAATCTCCTTCGAGCATGACACATTAACATCGATGTTAATCAATTTTTGTCCGAGGATTTCATGCATGTCAATTATTCTATCAATATCATCTCCACTTAACAATTTCATGAATGAGTTACTCATCTCCGGAATGTGGCATTTTAATTCCACTTCATCTTTCACAAGTGTCCACCTTCTGCAAACATCATTAAGTATGGTACAAAGTTCCATACCTCTATGCATAGGAATTGCATACTAACATTGTTGAATGTAAAAATTCTAGGAATACGATCCATATCTTCCAGTATACCCTGCCACAGTCTACACTGCCACCCACCACTGCAAAAAAGAAAAAAAAACAAACAAAATAGCTGACTCAGAGAACGAAACATCCATCGCAGAAGCATAAGCATGCGCCACCAGGGGGGTCGCACGGGAGTGGGAACGGGAGCAGGGGGGAAATGGCACCAGAAGGATTACCTGAGCAGGACAGCCAAAGGAGGTGAACAAAGGCTCCCAAGCCACCGGAACAGGTTTCCTGGATAAGGTTCGCTGAAAACCTAGATGGTGAATGGGGCGGGGCTGACGGGGCCGATGATGTGTGAAACGTAAAGAGGTGTTGGGGCTTAGGGTTTACGTGAGGGAAGAATGGGATATTTATATGATATGATATAATAGATTAATTAATTAGTGACAAATAGATGAAAACTAGTGACAAATAAGTCCATTCCAGTGACAAATAGAAGAAAATAGTGACAATAGAAGATTCCCAGTGACAAATAGATGAAAACTAGTGACAAATAGAAGATTCCCAGTGACAAATAAGTCCATTCCAGTGACAAATGCAAGATTCCCAGTGACAAATAGAAGATTCCCATGACAAAGACACATGAACTCCAAGTGACAAAAGGAGGAAAAGTAGTGACAATACAGAAACCTGACATAAGTCCATTCCAGTGACAAATACAAGATTCCCAGTGACAAATAGAAGATTCCCAGTGACAAAAGACATGAACTCCAAGTGACAAAAGGAGGAAAAGTAGTGACAAATACATGAAAACCAGTGACAAATAAGTCCATTCCAGTGACAAATAGAAGATTCCCAGTGACAAAAGACATGAACTCCAAGTGACAAAAGGAGGAAAAGTAGTGACAAATACATGAAAACCAGTGACAAATAAGTCCATTCCAGTGACAAATAGAAGATTCCGTGACAAATAGAAGATTCCCAGTGACAAAAGACACATGAACTCCAAGTGACAAAAGGAGGAAAAGTAGTGACAAATACATGAAAACCAGTGACAATAGTCCATTCCAGTGACAATAGAAGATTCCCAGTGACAAATAGAAGATTCCCAGTGACAAAAGACATGAACTCCAAGTGACAAAAGGAGGAAAAGTAGTGACAAATACATGAAAACCAGTGACAAATAAGTCCATTCTAGTGACAAATACAATTCCCAGTGACAAATAGAAGATTCCCAGTGACAAAAGACACATGAACTCCAAGTGACAAAAGGAGGAAAAGTAGTGACAAATACATGAAAACCAGTGACAAGTCCTTCCAGTGACAAATACAATTCCAGTGACAAGAAGATTCCAGTGACAAATAGAAGATTCCCAGTGAACAAAGAAGAAGATTCCCAGTGACAAAAGACACATGAACTCCAAGTGACAAAAGGAGGAAAAGTAGTGACAAATACATGAAAACCAGTGACAAATAAGTCCATTCCAGTGACAAATACAAGATTCCCAGTGACAAATAGAAGATTCCCAGTGACAAAAGACATGAACTCCAAGTGACAAAAGGAGGAAAAGTAGTGACAAATACATGAAAACCAGTGACAAATAAGTCCATTCCAGTGACAAATAGAAGATTCCCAGTGACAAAAGACACATGAACTCCAAGTGACAAAAGGAGGAAAAGTAGTGTCAAATACATGAAAACCAGTGACAAATAAGTCCATTCCAGTGACAAATACAAGATTCCCAGTGACAAATAGAAGATTCTCAGTGACAAAAGACATGAACTCCAAGTGACAAAAGGAGAAAAAGTAGTGACAAATACATGAAAACCAGTGACAAATAAGTTCATTCCAGTGACAAATAGAAGATTCTCAGTGACAAATAGAAGATTCCCAGTGACAAAAGACATGAACTCCAAGTGACAAAAGGAGGAAAAGTAGTGACAAATACATGAAAACCAGTGACAAATATCCATTCCAGTGACAAATACAAGATTCCCAGTGACAAAAGACACATGAACTCCAAGTGACAAAAGGAGGAAAAGTAGTGATAAATACATGAAAACCAGTGACAAATAAGTCCATTCCAGTGACAAATACAAGATTCCCAGTGACAAATACATTCATTCATTTGTGACAGATTCCAGTGACAAATACATTCATTCCTCTGTGACAAATAGAAGAAAACCATTGATAAATGAGAAAAATACATACATTCCTCTGTGACAAAGATTCCAGTGACAAATACAAAGACTCTCAGTCACAAAGACACATGAATTCCAAGTGACAAATAGATTAAGACCAGTGACAAATAGGTCCCTTTCAGTGACAACTCAAAGATTCCATTGACAAATAGGTCCCTTTCAGTGACAACTGAAAGATTCCATTGACAAATACATACATTCCTCTGTGACAAAGACACAACTCCAGTGACAAATAGATGAAGATCAGTGACAAATAAATGAAGACTAGTGACAAATGCGTCCCTGCTAGTGACAAATAGAAAGATTCCTTCTGACAAAGACACAACAGCTGCAAGTGACAATGAGATGAAAACCAGGGACAAATAAATGAAGACTAGTGACTGCTCATTAGCTATTAAAATGTACAAGACTTTACAAGAGTTTAAAATGTACATGTACTTTTATTTTGATAAGTACTCCAGTGACAAATAAATGAAACATTAAACTGTACATTACATGTACTTTACAAGAGTTTCTTAACAAATACTTTGCATCACATAAGAGGAAAAATGTACATTTTCTAAGAACGATTTTTTACTTCTAACAACAATGCTGCAAATCTGGCCCTGAAGAGGTTACAATCATCCTCATTAAAGGTCCATCCGGCGAATTTCCTCCTAATCAAGGCTTCAATGTATTTCACCACAAAAATCGCACAATTGAGGCTACAAGATGCTTGTCGAGGACATGTACTGTCAAAGTGTAGTTCCCATTTAGCATCATCAAGAAATGCCCTATACTCCTTCAACATGCGCCTGACAGTTGTGGCCTGCAAAAAAAAACAAATAATTGAACAATATTTCCCTTGAAAGAAATTGATTTAAAAACTTACCCATTTTCTTGCAGATGATTTGTGGAAAGCCCCACTTTTCAATGAATTATATGATACCAATATTTGATTCTCTGTGTCCACTGCAAATAAATGCCAGTGATTTCGTGAGTGTAACACGAAAAATAGCCACTTGTTTTGCTGGAGGGTTTCCAAATCCGTGTTCTCATAAGCGCATTCCAACAACTTTGCTGCCTTCTCTTCCGTTGGGCATGACATTCCGTGGATATGATAACCACAATAGTTGGAAAACAAAACCACTTGTGGAATTTATTTCCAGTGTTCATTTTAAGTAGGAAAATCAACCATCAATAACCTGCAATAGGGCCATACTCAGTACAATGAACCTGGCTTTCAAGGGACTTTATCTATAACAACATAAGTGAAACACATACCGTGTCCTCTGTCATGCATCCGTAAAGGAGGTTTAGAATGTGTGACTTCCGGATGACCAGGCCATTTGCAAATTCAAAAATTTCAAAACTATAGAGGTTGAAAACATGCAAATAAGTTAAATCAGAAATAAATATGAAATCATACAAATTCAATCAACTTACTCAGGTTCACTGCCGACACTTCCACACGTTTCAAGGAAGCTTTCGACAATGGCATTGTGCTTCCCCTTCAACTGCCCCTTACACACCCACTTTGCAGTGGCTGGCTCCTCTGTTGCCTACGTTTTGTGTTGACATTTCAGATCAATGGAATAATAGGTTATGCAGTAACATAATAGATTAGAGACTTACCACTGCTTTTTGTTTATCAGGAATTGTTGTGGGTTTCCCCCGTACATAAGGGGATTGATCATACAAGCCAGGACGCCGGTCCTCACGCTCCTTGATGGCCCGAACCATTGAGTTAGGATCTTCGGGATCAGCAGCAGTTGTTATATCCTCCTCAAAATGACCAATTGGTGGAGCTTGCTCGTCATTCTTCATTGGAGGCTGGACATCGGGAAGATCGGGAACATGTTGAGAATATGTAGGGGGCCAAGATGCCCATTCTTGTTGGGTCACCGGATCGTCATGCATCATTGGAGGCTGGGCATGTTCAGAAAATGTAGAGGTGGCCCAGCTGCCCCTTCTTCACGACTCACCGGATCATCCCTTCTATGAATGTAATGCATGATTTCCTCAATTTGTCTCTTTTGATCATTGAGGTGAGTGTTCAACTGATCAAATTTCAATTCTTGAGACTTTATTGATGCTGCAATTTCATGGAGAAGAGTGAGGGAAGCAGCTGGACGAACCGTGGATGTGTCCTCTGGGAGGCAAGCAGTTTCAATTTCATTCCTCTCAACCGTCAAATTTTTTATAACCTACAAAAGCAAATCATATGCAATAAACATCAAATTACACAGTTTTATTACTCAATAATAATTACATTGTGAAAGGGACTCCAAAAACCTGTTGGCCGGTGAGGGATGCTGTAGGAAACATTGATGTTTTCCCGGCGATTGTTCCCCACCTGAAGAGGCGGGGATATGCCGTCCGATTTATTGGCTGCCTCACCCTCGTGTGCTCAAGAAACCAAACCTGAAATACGAAACATAACTAGTTAAACCCAAAACCCAAACTAGTATAGATGATATGTATACATAGAGATTGTTAAAGGAACTTACAGCAAGGGAGGCAGCACAACCATACATGAAATAATGAGCTTGGGATTGATTCCACTTCTTCTCTTTGCGGGGCAAGTTGCCCCACTCCTTTGATTATTTACAAATGTAACTAAATTCTCAAAATTATGCAGTGTTACTTCCTGCACTGCGGCTGCCCAATTATACTCTCTTATTCTTTGTATGTCATCCAAGTAGGAGAGCATCTGTGGTGGACAAGAATGCGCTGATCGCGGAGCAAGAAAGGTGCATAGGAGGAGCACAATCCACAGCCTAACTGTGTCCTCTACATCTGCTTCATCATCTGATTTTACTATTTCCTGGATGAGCGAATGCACCTTCTTCCGATCAAAATTTGTGGCCAGCCCAAACCGCTCATGGAGCTTGGACTTTTTCTTCGTGCTTCCATAATGGCGGACGAGATGTCCACACCTGGGCAATCCCAAGATAATGCCCACATCTTCAATGGTAAACAATACCTCCTTCTTGCCTAGCAAGAAGATGTTTCCACCAACATGGGTGCTTATTATGTCCTCTAACATCCTCATGCTAAAGGAGCAACCAGAAGTATTGTCCACATAAGCTGAAAATGGGGTGATCCTCATTAAAATTTTATGACATTCCCGGAATGCCATTTGATCTCTATCCTTCATATAAATGTCCATTGAAGAGCGGGCTTTCATGATTGGAGGATTACCTACAATCAAATAAAAATATGAAAATAGAAGAATGAGACAACAATATATATTTCTCCCTGCAAACCATTTGTCAACAGTAGAATGATACAACAAAAGAATCAGACAACAAAAGAATGAGACAACAAAGCTATTTGTCACTGGAAGAGCTTCTATCTATTTGTCACTACAATTTGCTATTTGTCACTGGGAAGACCCAATTTATAACTGGTAAGTAGCTATTTGTTACTGAAACATAACACTTCTATTTCTAATTGTCACTTGAAGCATTTCTGTTTGTTATTACAAATAGGTATTTGTCATTAAAAAGGTCATTAAAATGTACAAGACTTACTATTGTCACTTGAATAATTTCTATTTATCACTACAAAAGGCTATTTGTCACTGGGAAGGTCCTATTTATCACTGAGAAGTAGCTATTTGTCACTGAAAAGAAAGATTTTATTTGTCACTTGAAAATTTCTATTTGTCACTACTCTTGGCTATTTGTCACTAGGAAAGTCCTATTTATCACTGAGAAGTACCTATTTGTCACTGAAAAGAAAGATTTCTATTTGTCACTTGAAAAATTTCTATTTGTCACTACTCTTGGCTATTTGTCACTGGGAAAGTCCTATTTATCACTGAGAAGTACCTATTTGTCACTGAAACAGAACAATTCTATTTGTCACTTGAAAATTTTCTATTTGTCACTACTCTTGGCTATTTGTCACTGGGAAAGTCCTATTTATCACTGAGAACTAGCTATTTGTCACTGAAAAGAAAGATTTCTATTTGTCACTTGAAAATTTTCTATTTGTCACTACTCTTGGCTATTTGTCACTGGGAAAGTCCTATTTATCACTGAGAAGTACCTATTTGTCACTAAAACAGAACAATTCTATTTGTCACTTGAAAATTTTCTATTTGTCACTACTCTTGGCTATTTGTCACTGGGAAAGTCCTATTTATCACTGAGAACTAGCTATTTGTCACTGAAAAGAAAGATTTCTATTTGTCACTTGAAAAATTTCTATTTGTCACTACTCTTGGCTATTTGTCACTGGGAATGTCCTATTTATCACCCTAACAGACCTATTTGTCACTATGAAACATATTACAACACTACGAAACATACCTCTCACTTGGGTTGCCCCCCTAGGTCCGGTGTTGTCTTCTTGCACTTCTGGTGCTGGCACTGAAGGATTTTGCATGTCTGCGTCCGGGTGGAGCGTCGTCGGTTGCTTCTCCATCGTCTCTTCTGTATCCTCAGTAATACGGCGACGGAACCGCTCTAACAGAGTCTTCTTAGGCGCCATGGATGAGCACGACAGCACTATGAAGAAGGAAGAAGATGCTGGAATTGCATAGAGCACCGCCGGCGGAAGACAGCACGAGCAAGATTGTCACCTGCAAGAGGGCTCCTGCAAATTTTGTGGGGTGGGTGAATCGTGGGCTCTTCTCGTCAGATTATTGTGGACAAGAGGGCGGGAAGGGAAAAATTGGGTTTTTGAAAAATCTCACATTAGAAGCGTAATCGCGGTTTCGTGACGCCGGCGGTTTCATGATGAAACGTCTCGGGAAGCCGCAACGCAGGCGACGAGCATTAATGGCGTATGACGTGGCTCCCTTGCAACGTGGGCGAATGAGAAGCCACCCGGCGAATCCAACATGGCGTTTTTTACCGTATGAACGTGTACAAAGCATTTCTCCGAAACGATTGGACAAGTTGGGTGCGAGTTCGACCGCCGTTGTCTAGTTGGCGGGAACAGCATGGGCCAGACAAAACATGGTGAGTTGCCTAGGCAAAAGATCACACAAGGAAAAATAATAATAATTGTGGAGGAACTTTTTTCACAATCTGATTTTTGATTGAGTGGGAATCACGACTTGACTAAATCTTGAGTTTGAACCATTTTAATGAAGGGCATAGAAGAATGGAGTTTGTTGTCATGTTTAAAATTGACCTGTTTAGATATAATTTGTACAGCAAACGGGTTTAGGATAAATACGTTTACAATAGACATGTTCAGCAAAATCACCTAATTAGTTTGTAAGTGATTTTATATTAAACTCTATGTAAAACGTCTTTACGAGAAGATCTTTAATTTATGATACATTTATTTTTAACTGTTCAAAGTAAAATTATAATACAAAGTAAATGTATAATAAAATGGACCCCGTACTTAGGGCGGATGGTCACCCTCTTCCCAAACGCGGGTCCCTTATTTTTCTTTTCACACTTTGGTGAAAATCTCGACTATAGATGACTCTTTCGATCCCACACCCCTCGTGCATGGATGCCCACGTGTTGCTATCCTAACTCTTCCATTCGGCCATCGCAATAAAAGAAAAGTAGAACAAATTAGAAGTCTTAAACATTGGATGCAATTAGAATGAGCAATTTGAGCTTTGGAAAAAAAAGTTAAATATTCCAATGTGTTCTCCCACAAACCATTCTTATCCACGGTAGCAAGTGTGTGCTTCCCAATCAAATATCTATTGTAGACTTACCCAGTTATCTAAATGGTCCATGTTAATCAGATCACTAATAAGTAAAAATTTCCTAAGTTTTTTTTTTGTCTATCGTCTCAACACCGACACCGGTACTACCGACGGCTGGAGGGAAGTAAAATCCACCGGAGAAGATGCATGAGACACTCGTAGATGGGACAGATGGATCCATGGACAAGTACTAATCCAAGGGTCACCATCTTCTTCCTCTCGCAATGCTCCAAATCTAAGATCAGTACTATCGATGCCTTAATGGCTAGGGCTTAGGGTTGTCCACTGGGAACTCCGTCAACTTTAATGGAGCCAAATGGGTCCATTTCATCCGCACAAATATTTGCTGCATGTTTTTTTAGTGTCCTTTTTTCCATAAATTTTATCAGTGTTATGTGAAATAATGAGAATTTCTTTTGGTATATTTAACTTTGGGTCCTGCCAAAAAAGAAGTTGCTTGTGTCGAGTCCCATCTAAAGGGATGTTGTTCCCATCTAAGGTATGTGTCTAATTAGTAGTCTTACCAACGATTATATTGCTCAACAAAAAAATAAAATAAATAAAAGATCGTACTCCCCTGAATGGGAAGGGATCTAGTCTTAATGATTTTATTTGAATTTGTGATCTATCTGAACATCGGTTGTATGATTATAAAAATCGAACTCTGGTTGAACAACTTGACTTTCTTTAGAGCCGTTCGCCTCTACAAGGTGCAATAGACTCTGTGGCGAAGTTTATCCTAAGATACGACGACCCAATTGATGGGGCACAAAAATATGCTCTAAGTTGCGACGTCGGACAACGAACACCATAAAAAAATCATTAATCCAAGCTCTTGCGAAAAGATGACAGAGAGAAAAAGACAGAGGAGAGATCTAATTGCATAGACTTCAAATCTTTAAAAAATTGCTCCCTTAAAAAGACTCTCAACGGAGTCATGAACAGATGGGTCCATTCCCAAAGAGACGTGGGAGAGAATTCAAGGACATGCGGAGATTCTTCCAAACAATAAAAAAATAAAAGAAAAATAAATGGTAAGATTCAAACACATGCACATCACGACATCGACAAGACAAGGCAATATGTGCATGTGTGTAATAAATAATGAGGCCCAAATAGCCTACAAGACAAATAGCCCAATTATCCTAATCTCCTGAAAGGAGTACATATGATAGGCAAGGGTACCAACAAAAAATAGATGAAAACACTTTCATCTTCCGATGTGAAACAAAGAATCAAATTTTGAAAATTTTAAAGTATAAAATCCGACAATCGCCCAAAAAAAATAATTGAGGAGGTGGTTTTCTGCATATCTCACAGATTAGATCCTATGGCCCATTCTAGCCCATCATGCTCTCCAGCGTGCGTGCTGCACTCCCTCCATGTGTCCTTCGGCACTTCAGAGGTGACCAAGCACTATCCCATGTTTCATGGACTCCTCCTCGAATGCCAGGGTCCTCGGAACACCACCAATTTTCCTCGGTCCCTGAATGTCACTATCCCTTAACTGGTACCTTGCACTTGAATAGAGGCGCCTTTGCGAGGCAAAGTCAAGTATTGAATGTCTTTGCCCAAGAGATGCTAACAAGACTTAACCAACTGAACAGGACCCAACGCATGCACATGACATGCGTATCTACTCTTAGTAGTTACGCGATCCTCACCTCTCTCAAACCTCTTAACTCCCAGTAATGGAACACCGGTAGAGCACCTCTTCATGTTCCAAATGGTTACCTATGGTGTCTTCATCCCATTAAGGGACCCCCTTTATCAGGGCTTTAACTACCACCCTCTAGGGGACAATTATGGCCTCTGTGTGGATCAATAGCCCAAGCCTTCACCTATTAAAGAGGCCAAACCCTCTAGTGCTAGGGTACGCAATCTTCTGCCCACAAACTCCTAGAACTTTCACAAGTCACTCTATTGACTTACGTATTGGAGGGTTCTTCCTTAGTCCTAAAATCAAGGGCCCCTGACACTTTCTTCTCCTTGCAGAGTCCACGCTCCATCCCCGGTTGAGTTCTCTTCACAAGTGTAGTTGGAGTTCCAAACACTTTCCGACCTCAACACTTTTGGTGCCGGGTGTGGGAACGACAACAAATGCCATGGCTCATAGACTCGGATCATATTAGAACACTGGTAGCCGTTGCACCTATTCTCGCAATACCAAGGAGGCATTGTAGAACCAACCCCTTGTGGCAACACCACTGTTGTCGCCCCTGCCACCATCCAAGAGATGTCTGAATTTCACTAGCAACTGCAGGATTTAATGGAGCTGTCCAAGAACTTACAGCCCCCCTACAAGTAGAGCAAACATCTCTCTAGGAGGAGCCCTAGCAACAAGTCGACTCTGCCCAGCGCTCTATCAACTATTGCCTCTGAGTGGTCCAAGATGAGATGTCTTCACCCACTCCAATTTGGAGCTTTCTTGATGACTCCACCAAGTAGGCAATCTTGAGAAGCACTTGGAGGATCAGGTTCATTAAATGGACGACCCAGTCAAATAGGCCAAGGATAAAGAAGTTGTCGAAAACGACCTCGACTTCTGCTCCCCTTTCTCCACTGAAATCTTGGAGGTACCCGTGTCTCCTAAGATGCACCTTCCAGTCATCGCTTTATATGATGACACTATTGACCACGCAGACCATCTTCATGGCTTCGAGTCATAGTTGATCTTCCATGGAGCCTCCGATGTGGCCAAGTGCTTTGCCTTCCCCAGGACCCTAAAGGAGAGAGAGAGGGCCTGGTTTGAGACCCTCCCCATGGGGTCTATCACTTCCTTTTGCCAATTGAAGAAGTCATTTCGGGACAACTTCATTGGTGCGAGATATATGCCAGCCCCACACGATGACAAACTTGCTCGCCATTTTATAGCGTCGTCGTGAGCCTCTTTGGGACTACATCAAGAGATTCTAGGATGAGGCCCTCCAGATCTCGAGGCTGGACATAGAACTCGCCACCAATGCCCTGATGTAGGGTACATGAGACACTTTCCTGCAGCATACTCAGAGAGTTTAACAGCCACCCATTCTTAGTGACTTCATCTCCCCTGACGACATGCAGCTTACGAGGAGTCACTCAAAGCCAACCACAGAGAACAGGGAGACGCCAGGGAGAAAAGCGACAATCCTAGCAGGGCATGGAATGCCCCCAACATGAGGACCTCAAGCGCGGCTGCTATGAGTAGGTTTCCTCTCAACTGTTTGGCATATTACTAGTACACTCCCCTCATGGCATCTTCCGAATAGATTCTCATTGAGATCCAAGAAGAAGGAGTATCTCTACTGGCCAAGCAAGATGCACTCAGACCCTATGGCGACGCGACCCCAAGAAGTTCTATCACTTCCACCATGACATAGGTGACACCATTAAGGAGTGCCATTATCTAAAGGATGAGATTGTGTAATGATCCGATCTCCCGGACCCCCGCTAGGGACCCTGAAGTTCGCACCGCCACCTACGGATCTTATGACCCGGAAGGGTTAGAAGAATAGTCTAGTGATATATGTACTGAATTTAAATAACTATAACAAGATATACAGTTGTACAACGTGCCCCAAGTAAAAGCACAGGTACAAGAAGAAAGGTGAAGTCCTTAAGGGGCATACCCCGAAACTTGCAAAGCACAACTCTCGACTCACTCAGGTATAATAGCTCACAACACTCGCTCTCACTGCTACTGACAACACACGATGCCACAGCTGCCTCCGCAAACCATCCAACACCGAGCTCCCGTGACGATAATCCCCTAGCTGAAGGAAGTAGGGGTAGTGAGCCTCGCAAGCAAGACCTAGTAGGGATTACTAGTCCCTCACCGTCTAGAGTAGTAGGAACTCCAAAAATAGGAAACTACACTAGAAAGCTGTAAAGTGAGGAAACCTACAGCTGGGTACTACTAAGCAGCGGAACAGAATAATGCAATGCCACGGCCACCAACCGAGGTCGTGACACACACATGACTCCCACAGAGATCAACGGAGTCAGGCACAACACGAAAACAAGCCTCGACATGCTTGTCGAGATAGGGGTCTCACAGAGACCACAGAGCAACCATGTGAGAAGGACATCTCACCACAAGCACGGCCACCTCAGACCTCCACAAGGTCGAGGACCCACAAGCAGAATCACTCCAGACCCCGGACACACCACGAGGTCAGGAAACCACACACGTCGGTGCCACCATGACTGGCACCAAAGAACGGGACTACGAACTGAGAGAACATCGAAGCGGAAACCACCAAAAGCAAGGGCCATCAAGGCCAAACCAACAACGCCCACGAAAGCTAGACACAACCAAGCTACAACCACCGTGCAAGCTAGGGCAATGAGTTGCACTTGAAAACACCGGGAGGAAATGCCATCACAACAACAACAACCATGCCACCGCCACTAGCAGCTAAGAGGAGGACACATTGGCCACTCCCTCTGCTTGCTAGCTGGCTTCTGTCTCTAACCTCCCCGGAAGAGCGAGATAGAGCTTCCATAGAACGCCACAAGAACGCACGCACCACCGTAGCCTGGCTAAGCTGCGGCCCCACGCCTAGCACCACTACGTAGCTCCAGAACCATGCAGAGAGAGGCAGTGAGAAAAAAGGACTGTCTGGGCTGTGCCGAGAAGAAAACACCTTGACGACCTCAGCATCCCGCCCTAGACAAGAGAGCTCTATAAATGACTCAGTGCCGCTATCCAAACTTCATTTCACCCTCTACTCTAGAGTCCGCCAACTCGGCTTTCAACTCGAGCACGCTCGTAGCCCAGAGCACTCCCTCAACAGGCTCCTAAGGATGCGGGTCTCAAGCAACGAAGACAACCTCTGAATGGGACAAACTCTCAAGTGCCAAGCACCAGGCAAACAGATGGGGAAAGCACAAAAAAAACCACTCCAAACCGCTGGCATGTAACCCACGACAAGTTCAGCAAGCACGAGGCACACACAAACCCTCGAGAGGGCCGTCGGCAACCAAGCCATGCACGAAAGAGCCAGAGCCTCAGAACACCACCAGTCGGTACGGAAAGTGTTGCTATGCTAATAATCGATAAACTGCCGGTCAATTGATTATTAGACAGACACGACCCTCCTGGCACTGTTGCCAGGAGACAGCCCCGAAGGTGTCACCTTCGGTCACTGAACGCAGCGAGGTAACCTGCTGCATTCCCTACCAGACGGTCATAAGGGAAAGCCTTCCCTGGGGCACACACCGACACCCTAACCGGGGCTACGAAAACCACCCGAGGCAACACAAGTATTGTTGCGCCCCCCCTGGCCGTCGCAATACCATCGCGACTGGGAGGGGTACCGCGACAGCAACCCTATCGCAACGGGGCAGAGTGTCGCAACAGAAAATCATGTCACAACGGGGCAAGGTATCACAACAAGTTGTGTCCGACCGGACAGATGCCTCTTCTGGTGTCGCGACGCGCACCGCGGTCGCGATAGCAGCAGAGAGGTAGACCCACGGGATGCTCCATCTCGGGCCACCCCCACACTACAAACACACCACACGGGGGAGGGGAGCATGGAAAAGTAATAAATGCTATCTACAAACATGAGGGGCTCCCAATCCACTCGAATCGAGAAGGGTACAAGAAATCCCTACCTTAAAGAGCACTATCGTGACCCATTGAACGGGCGTGACAAGAAGACGCGATGGGAAAGCAAGGTGTGACAAGAATGCGACACACAAGCTGGTCACGACAAGGATGACTGTCACGTCGGACACCCACGACGCGACACTAATGCATCGCCCAGCCTGGACACGTTAGTGTCCAGTCATCCAAGACACCGAACGGAAAGGCGGGTATTACAGATTGATTCCTTGATAGGGTGCACTACCTTGGCAAGTACGTGCACCATAATGACTACCAGAAGCATCGAGATAGGACCATGGAGTTGTCGATAGACAACGACCCTAATGATGAAGAGATCCACTTCTAGTGGCCCAACAGCAGGTGAAGACAGCCACCGTAGTCAATGGAACTACGCTCGGAGGGTTTACCAGGTCGAACAACAATCATCGCCCTGACCATCTCCTTATCCACCGACTCTGGCTCAGGAGTGATCTGAGGAGGTTATCACCTTCTCGAATGATGATCTTGTTTGAGTTAAGACCCCACATGGATGCAATGGTGGTTTCAGCCACCATTAATTATTGTAATGTTCACCTAATCTTAGTGGATAATGGGAGCACCCCTAATGTTATGTCATACGAGTGCTTTCTCTTGATGGGATTGGTTCCACATCAATTACTACCAGTTCGTACACACTTGTTCATATTTTCAATCATTTTGGTCTAGCCCATGGGTCGCATCAACCTGCTCATCACCCTGAGAATAGCCCCAAGGCATGTGACAAAAGTCGTGGACTTTTTAGTGATCAAACACATGCTCGATTACAATGCTATCTTGGTACCCATCCTGATTGGTCGGTTAAGAGTAGTTCCATCTTCTCTCCATTAGAATATGAACTTCCCAACACTCCAAGACATTGGTGAAGTCCTCGAAATCCAACATATGTCACAGCGGTGTTATCTCATCTCTGCCAAGGGAAAAACATCGATGGTTGAAGAAGAACCACATCATCAAGGTTTCGAGGACCCCACAACCAGCCATGGGACATCTGTAGAAGACTTGTTACCTATTTTTGTCGACAATGATCCAAAGCACGTCCTTTACATTAGTGCCCCCTTATCAGAGGAGGACAAAACTCCCTACAAGGGGTTCCTACTCGCCAACTTGGACGTTTTCACCTATTTTAATGATGATCTCCTGGTATTTTTCCCAAAGTGATCATGCACCGCCTCAACCTTCATCCCACTATGCCTCCCATATCGCAAAGAAGGTAGCCAGTCAACCATGAGTGGCAAGAGGTGATGTAGGAGCATGTCACCAAGAGCCTCCTCGTTGAAGTCTTTTACTCTCAAGTGTCTCGTGGCTTCTTTGCACACGACTTGAGAGTAGGGGAGCAAGTGAGGAGGTGGTTTTATGCACATCTCACCGATCAGGTCCATTGGCCCATTCCAGCTCATCGTGGCTCTCTGGTGTGCTGCTATCACTCCATGTGTCCTTCAGCACTTCAAAGAGGACCGAGCGTTATCCCATGTTCTAAGGACTCCTCCTCGAAAGCCAGGGTCCTTGGAACACCAAAACCCAGTGCATGCACGTGACATGAGTAACTACTCCCAATTGTTATGTGATCCTCGTTTCTCTTAGGCCTCTTAAATCCCAGTAACATAACACCAGGGGAGCACCTCCCCACATTTCAAACAGTTACCTATGGTGTCTTCATCCCATTAAGGGAGCGCCCTTATTGGAACTTTAACGACCACCCTCTGCGGGATGGTTATGACCTCTGTGTGGACCAACCGCCAAGCCTTTACCTATATAAAGGGGTCAAACCCTGTGGTGCCAGGGTATGCATCTTCTACCACAAACTCCTGAAACTTCCACAAGTCACTCTATTGACTTAAGCATCAGAGTGTTCTCTCTCGGTTTCAAAATTGGGGCCCCCTGACACTTTCTTCTCCTTGCAGGGTCCGTGCTTCATCCCTGGTTGAGTTTCCTTCACAAGTGTAGTGGGAGTTCCGACCTCCGCATAAACATTTTAAAAGTTTGAGACACAAATTTAAAACAGCTCAAAGAAAAATACTATGATAAGTAGTGAAGGTGTCTCCCTGACTTGAACCATTATGTAGTGAAACACTTTTCTCTCTCCATAGGTTCAAGTGAGCTTCATTTTGAACTTAAACCTTTATGTAGAAAGTTTCATGCATCACACACAATATTGGCCAATAGTGGTGTTCTCACGGGGTAACACATTCTAACTATGTACATTGTATCTTATTTTATGAGCACTCTAGAGATAACTCAAGCATCTCATAGGTTGCGGTCACACAACTACACTCATATAGGTGAATCCTCCAAAGTGCACTAAAATGTATCTACACCTCGCACTATGGCCTTCAGATTCATTAAGAACATTTAGTTCAACCTTTTCCGTTCTAGATAGAGCACATCATAGGGAAGGATAACAAGACACACGTCTCCAATAATGTGCTCTCTACTTGTCACTCATTCAATTTTTTTTCCCATTGAACCTATGTGAGACCCCAAATTTTTATTCTCTTTATATATATGTATGTATAGGAATGGTGTGTTGGGTGTTCGGTTGTTGTGTGCTTAGCATGCGTAGTTCATTGTGCCTACTATAAGTTTTATCCTTCTTTTGAATATGAGCATGTGCGAATATCTATATATGTATACATAGGTGTATATGATGATTAATGTGGGAGTGAACAATTAGCTAATTAGAGGTGTATTATGAATACCAAGAATCTCTGACTTAGGATACTTGAATAATACTATGCGTGTGCTATCTTAATATTGAAGAATATCCTATACTACCTATTTCATGGAATTTTGTATGGGAGTGTATGAAGTACATATGTGTATGTACGTATGTATGTTATCTTGTGCATGTGACAATTGTATACCTAATTCTACATACATAACACCTTGGTGTACTTGTGTATGCATGTGTATGATTAGTTGTAACCGTTGTTCATTTGCATGGTTTAGCTAATGTGTATATTGTACTTTGTACATTGCATATGCATAAAGAGTTCAAGCATGGTAGGTGTAATTAGTGGTTTATATTGAAATTTTATACTCCTCAAGAATAACATGCATGTATTTTTATGATATTTAGGTGAGAATAGTCAATTGGCTAAATTATGCATATAGTACATATTAAGGAATCCTATGCATATAGTACTTAAGCAATGTTAGGTAAAGTTGTGTAAGTTAATCTAATTACCGGTGCGCATGTTGTATCCATCTATTCCAAGCATAATGTACATAAGTATGCTACACCGTGTGTGTATACTATATATATGTCAAATCAAGTGTGTGTGTGCAAGGACTATTTTATCGAATAGATTATTCCTAGCTAACTTAATTCATATCACCTCCTAATGGTTTGCGAAGCCCTCATAATTCTTGTCATTTACTTTGCCGGGTGTTGAGTTACACTTATGTAAAACATCATGTACGCATAGGTAGATATCTACGTACATCTATCTTAGTGTATTTATGTATGCTTGCGTATGCCTAGGTATGAATGATATTGATTGCCTGGTATGGTAATGTACATGTTACACCTTATACATTGTATGTATATATATAGAGTAAGCATAGTTTCTGCATGTTTTAAGTTCTGGCCGAAGGGCCAATCAGCGTCAATGTGTTTATATTAAATATAAATAAGGTATGTATTGCCTGGTGATAGTATGGATATAATACCGTATACATATTGCATGTATATAAGCTTGGTATGCGTGGTTTTCTGCATAATTTAGGGTTCTGGCCGAAGGCACCTTGGCGTCAACCCTAGGCCATTTATCAGTGTCAGCGTCCAGACATGGACGCCAATACTAACTCCGGCGTCCAGAGATATGGACGCCAATTTCTCTGACCTGCATGCGTTGCAGAGCCAGAAAATCCGGGAGCAAGGCATGGCCACCATTGGGGGATGTCCCCCAACGGCTCTCAGGTTGTCAAATCGGTATGGTGAGTGGGTGAGGGGCTCTTCTTAGGTCTGAACCCGAATTTGGTCCCTCCCACTCCTCACTTCACCTTGCAAGAGGAGAAATAGAGAAAGAAAAACCCTAGAGAAAGTCTGTGAGAAAAACCCCTTTTAGCACCCACAAATCCGACCCCCTGGAGGTTGATCCGGCCATCTACTGCGACAAGAAGGAAGCTGGAGTAAAGGAGAAGGCCTACCCATCATCCCCTTGCTGTGGAGCTCATCCAAGAACCCGGAGGAGGGTGATCTTGGAGGCCATCCTGCAACTTCTTGGGACTGCCCAAGGAGGTCTTCACCAAGCCATAAATCCCTTGGAGGAATTTTAGAAAGGCAAGTGACCTATCTATGGTGTCCCCGTATGAGTCTAGGTGGGTTTTGCTATTTTTATGGATTTTTCCTCGAGTCCTAGACCCTCCCATTCACCCAAGTTTCAGAGCTCGGGTCTGTGTTTCTGCACAGACCTGATTCGACGGCAAGGTCCTTGGACGCCGGTGATGATCTTGGCATCCATCGACCATGTCGCTGACCCTGAGTCAGCGGCCAGAGACCGCCGCCTAGTTCCTCTGAACAGAACAGTGAGTTGTTCTGTCCTTCTTATGTATTAATTTCGATATGTTTTCCGTGATGAGGATATATGGTAAACCTTATACTCTATGTATATTGTTAATTGTGATGTGTGGATGAATGTGGTGTGGGATGGTGAATGTGGGATAATGGTATCTTTTAAACTTGTGAGCATGACTTGTAGATAATCTTGCAAATCCTTGTTCATGATTTGAATTAGTATGAATGCCTTGGTTTTAGTCTAATCATGAAGATCAGTGGGTCAGCATCTGTGTTTACAAATTTTGGTAAATTATCCATGCTTGTGCAAATTGTAAATAATCTCGGTTCGGTAAAAATAGAAGCATGCAAGAATGGTTTGTAGGGTTCAATCCATAGATGTATGAATTAGGGTAATTTTGTATCCTAAATTCCTGCATATGTTAGTAGCTTATATTTAAACAACAAGTGGCTAAATTACAAGATGTGTTAGACCCTATGTTAACTTAAGTTGTTAATAGCATGCTAATTAGGTATTTTATTTTCTGTAAATTCTATTTAGCTCAGAAAAATCTGAAAATTTGAGTGTAGGATCTTTAACCCGAAAACATCATGTGGTTAAAATTTCAGGTCGTTTGGATCAGTAAATAAAAAGTTATGTATTTTCATGTGAAATGTGATAATTTACGTGTATTATCGTAATGTGATTAGTTATTGTCTAAAACCAACTTGATTGGTGAATTTACTGTGTTAAACTCCTGTAATCTATAGTAGCATGATTAGGAGAAAAACAAAGACACATTGTGCATGAGAAAACGAAGGAGATGTGAGTGTTATGTGTAAACCACACGTTAAAACTCGGTATGAGTAAAGTGTAAAAGTTGTGCCTATGTGACACTGCTACCCTAGAGGCATCGGGAGCCATATATAGAAAAGTCCCTATAGAAGGCTCCATGTGATATAAGTTTGTCCCAAAGGCATTGGGAAAACCCCGGAGGTGGACAAATACCACTGGATAGGGTGGAGAGGGCTTCTCCCGTCTGCGCAGTTACCAAGATTCACCGCTGTATTGCCTAGGTGGTGAGTATGTGTATGAGTTGTGTCATGTGTTGTGTTATGAGTTGTGTTGAGAGCTGTGCTAAGGAATTAGCACGAGCTATGAGATATTTGTTAGTGTCCTCTACTGGTGGTTAGGACTATGTGTCATGGCGAATTATTTAAGTAATGAAAATGAATAAAGTGTGAAATATGTGAACATGGCATGTGGTAAGTGCCCAAGATGCACGTGGTAAGTGCAATCGACGTGATATGTGATAAGTGAAAGTGGAAGAGAAAATGATGTGGAAATGAGTAAATTGTGTAAGTGTGAACATGTGTACATGCCAAATGTGTAAAAGCGAACAATGTGAATGAGTAAGTGTGCAATCGTGTGAAACTGAAAATGCGAGAATATGTCATTGAAACCCATGTGAGACAAATCTGAAATCATGTGAAATCAGTGAATTTATGTTATCATCATCATGTTATTATGTGCAAAGATGTCTAGGATCCATGTTAGGGATAATTGGGGAAAACGGTACAAGATAGCATGATTGTTTGTTCACATGATATGTTTTAAGCAACGTTGTAGCTCTCATGTGTAGATTTATAGCCATTGAATCATGTGAAATCAGCAACCTAAAGCATGTAGAAATGTCCATGTATTTGTCTAAAAACATGTAAGATCCATGCTAGTTGTGTTTCCTTTCATGTGTGCACAATGTTCATGATAGTAGCTCTCATGTCTTGGTTCTTTAAAGACAAGTTTCATAAGTAAATTGAATAGAGAGCATGTGATAGGTAAATTTTATTCCTACAAAATCTGAAAGCATGATCCATGTATAAACTTGTAAAACTTTCATGATAGGTTGAAACCTCGGAAATGACTAGTATGCCATGTTTTGAAAATTGTAAATGTGCATGTAAAACCCCTATGACTTATACGTGTATGTTATGGGTAGTGTTGCTTGCTGAGTCTTTGGACTCACTCTTGCTTCGGCGTACAGGTTGACAGGTATCGTGCACTAGAAGGAAGCGTGGTGATGATCATCATTTAGAAGACTATTTTGTGGAGCTGTTACCAGTTGTACTTTTCTTTTGCACAAAAGGATTATTGTATGAACAATATTTGGACATTGTAGTTCCCTTTATTTTGTATTAATGTGGACATTGTCTTTCCATTTCGCTATTTAGATTGTGGAATGTGTGTTGGTGACGGGTTAAGAGTTGAGTTGTTTATTTTATTCCGCTGTACTCTATTGCTATCCAGGTACATATCAACCTATTGACCAGTGTTGGGTACATGTCCCACTGTGACGACGCCCTTTTTACCGATGGGGATTGGTATAATCGTACCGGTATGAAGAGGGTCGTCACAACCTATTTTATGAGGTCTCCAATCAATAGGTTGAATTGCAATTGACGGTGTCTAAATAATGGACTTAAGACCCATCCCCCTCGATATGTCCTCAATCAACTTCCTATTAAGACCTTTGGTTAAGGGATCAGCAAGATTACTTGCAGATTTCACATACTCCAAGGAAATAGTTCATTTTGCCAAGTACTTTCTTACAAATCTCAACTTGAGTCTTATATCAATATATAATTGATCATTTATCTTTTCACTCTTAGCCTTAGCTATTACTGCTTGGCTATCACAATGAATAGAGATTGCAATAATAGTCTTACTCAATAGAGGTAGCTCAACCACTAGGTTCTTCAACCTATCTACCTCTCTACCAATCATCCACTACAAGAAAAAGCGTCGATCGGCCTCAAGAAGACATAGCGATCAAATTGAAACCAATATAATTGCGGTCGCTATTTTTATAGCAGCCGAAAATAGCGACCGTATTGCTTTTGTCATAATATTTTTTAATAATTAAACATAAATGACAATAAATCACCTGATAAATGACAATAAAATAAACCACAATACATCTGCTACACAAATCACAATATCCCATCACATAAACCACAAAAAACATATACATAAACCCATCACACATTCATCATAAAATTACAACATCCACACAACTGAGAAGAAATCACAAACCACAATATACACCCATCACAAAATCACAAATCCTCTATGTATGTGTCATCTTGGTCCTCCTCTCCCCCAATGCCTCGCGATGGATGATCTTGTATATCATTTATAAAAAATTAAAATCAAATACTTAATAAATAAACTATTTTTTTCTTTAAAATTGAGAGCAAGATGTTTTTCAGTTAACTTAATTTAACGAATGACAGTTAAATTGGGAGTCCAATTTGGACTCCATCAGTTTCTACAAGTCACTCTCACCTTCCCAGTCATGTTGGAATCATTGATAAATTAGTCGGACCTTATTTTTAATTTTGACCCACCTAAACCCGTGTTCATTGAATTTACACCACTACAAGAAAAAGCGTCGATAGTGATCGACTATATCGGTCACAACTCAGTCGTAATAGAGTTTAGCGACCGAATTTCAACTGATCGCTAAATTCTGGTCGCTATTAAGAGACTGATATAAATCGGTCTCTATATCGGTCGTAAACAGCGAGTGATAACCATCGGTCACAATATCAGTCGCTAACAGCGACCGATATCCAATGGTCTTTGGTTGGTCGCATTAATTGCAACCGATTATATCTGTCACTAAATAGGTCGCTAATTCAGAGACCGATTAACGGCCAATATAATTGCAGTCGCTATCTGTGTAGCGACCAACAATAGTGACTGTATTGCGATCGATATAGTCGGTCTCTAATCAGTCGCTATTATTACAATATATATATTTTAATAATTAAATGTAAATGACAATAAATCACCTGATAAATGACAACAAAATAAACCACAATACATCTACTACACAAATCACAATATCTCATCACAAAAACCACAACAAACATGTACACAAACCCATCATACATCCATCATAAAATTACAACATCCACACAACTAACATGGAATTCCAAACCACAATATACCCATCAAAAAATCACAAATCCTCTGCATATGTGCCCTCCTGATCCTCGTCCCCCCCCCCCCCCCCCCCCCGCCTCACGACAGATGATCCTGTATATCATTTATAAAAAATTAAAATTAACTATATAATAATATACTATTTTTTTCTTTAAATAGAAAGCAAGATGTTTTTCATTTAACTTAATTTGACGAATGATAGTATTGAGCATTTTGCTCAAAGAGAGTCCAATTTGGACTCCGTCAGTTCCTACAAGTCACTCTCACCTTCCCGTCGTGTTGGAATATCGGACTTATATTTTTAATTTTGACCCTCTTAAAACCGTGTTTATTGACTTTAAACTAATTTCTTTTAGAAAATATTAATTTGAACATCGAGCTCAAACCTGGAGTCCAATTTAAACTCCGTCAGTTTTTATAGGTTACTTTCACCCCCCCCCCCCAGTTGGAACAATCGATAGGCTGATTGGACCTGTCTTTTAAATTTTGGACCCTTAAACCCAAGTTAATATATTTGAAACAAAACTAGTTAAGAAAATAAAAAATTGATTGCCCAGTCCAGATCGGGAGTCCAATTTGGACTCTGTCAGCTTTCACAAGTCACCCTCACCTTCTCGGTCGTGTTGGAATCATTGACAAACTAATCAGACCTATATTTTTAAATTCTACCCTCTTAAACCCATGTTTATTGACTTTAAACTAAGTTCTTTTAGAAAATGTAAATTTGACCATCAAGCTCAAACCTTGAGCCAATTTGAACTTCGTCGGTTTCTACGGGTTACTTTCACCCCCCAAGTCGTGTTGGAACAATCATAGGCTGATTGGACCTATCTTTTAAATTTTGGACCATCAAACCCAAGTTCATAGATTTGAAACAAAACTAGTTAAGAAAATGAAAATTTGATTGCTCAGTCCAGATCGGAAGTCCAATTTGGACTCCGTCAGTTTCTACAAGTTATTCTCACCTTCCCGGTCGTGTTGGAATCATTGACAAATTAATCGGACATATATTTTTAATTTTGATTCTCTTAAACCCGTGTTTATTGACTTTAAACTAAGTTGCTTTAGAAAATGTAAATTTGGCTTCGAGCTCAATTCTAGAGTCTAATTTGAACTCCGTTAGTTTCTATGGGTTACTTTCACCCCCCACATCGTGTTGAAACAATCAATAGGCTGATTGGACCTATCTTTTAAATTTTGGATACTCAAACCCAAGTTCATAGATTTGAAACAAAACTAGTTAAGAAAATGAAAAATTAATTGTCCCGTCCAGATCAGGAGTCCAATTTGGACTCCATCAGTTTCTACAAGTCACTCTCACCTTCCTGGTCGTGTTGGAATCATTGACAATTAATCGGATCTATATTTTAAATTTTGAGCCTCTTAATTTTGTGTTTATTGACTTTAAACTAAGTTCTTTTAGAAAATGTAAATTTGAGGATCGAGTTCAAACCTAAAGTACAATTTGAACTCCGCCAATTTGTACAGGTTACTTTCACCACCCAAGTCGTGTTGGAACAATCGATAGGTTGATTGGACTTGTCTTGTAAATTTTGGACCCTCAAACCCAAGTTCATAGATTTTAAACAAAACTAGTTAAAAAAAAAAAAAATGATTGCCCAGTCCAGATCGGGAGTCCAATTTGGACTCCGTCGATTTCTACAAGTCACTCTACCTTCCCGATCATGTTGTAATCGTTGACAAATTAATCGGACCTATATTTTAGTTTTGACCCTCCTAAACCCATGTTTATTGACTTTAAACTAAGTTCTTTTAGGAAGTTTTTGTTGACCCTCCTCAACCCAAGTTATTGCATTTTATAAGATGATATTTAGAGTTGAGAAATAGGAAATCAATCAAATAAAATACTCACCGGAGGTTGCTGTGCAGGAGGTGTTCTATCACCAAGAAACCCCAACTGTGCGAGCATCTGGGAGATGGTCCAAGAGACGATGGCTGAGATATTCTGAGAGACGATCTCGTTGACGATCTCCCTAAACTGAGTCGAAGTCATGGTCGGGGCGGCATTGGAAGAACCACCTAGGGCTACAGGTGTGGTAAATGGAGAGGTTGCATGTGAGACGGAGCTCGAGCATGATGATATCACCATGTTCATGCCCAAGTTATGTCCAAAACCATACACATGGCCTTTCTTGGGTCCCCCAGATGCTGCAACCCAAATGTCAGGATCCAACTCTGGACGCTGACTGTCATCCTCATACCTCTCATCCATTCCTCTACTATATGAATCTTGTAAAAAAAAAAAAAAAAACTTAATTCTACATTTTACTTTTAAATGAAAACTATTGGTGTATACACTTATCGCTACCTCCAGAGCTTTCTCACTAATGTAATCATCCCTCCCTTTCTACTTATGAGTTTGATCAAAAAGTTCTTGAAATTAAGGTGGCCACTTGAGCTGTGCTTTCTATTTTTCAAATAAATCATACTTTATTATTAGATTTATAAAATTTCACAAATGTAGAAGTGTACTTACCAATCGCGCTTTATGTGTTGCAAAAGAGACAGAGCCACTTGTATGTACATTTGCCTTAGGATGCGCAACTCTATTTAGCTTTGCTTTGCAGAATTTTAATTCCATTTCTCCCTCCCATATCACGCACAACTGCATCCAATACTCCTTTCTCATCCAAACAGGTCCATGCTCCTTCCATTGGTTCTTACCTGTGCTTGCACAAACTCTTTCTGTATTTCTTCGAACATTATACAAAAGATGTTTGAAATTTTCTCTTGCAGTGGTTCTCCATGTAGATCTAGCACGTAACTCATCTGAATGCTCTGTGAAATTTTGCTTTCTGGATGCATCATATATAGTAACCCCATCGGTCCATAACAATTTCAACTCATCAATCAACGGTCTGAGATATATGTCTAATTTTTTCTAGGACTTTTTGGACCAGGGATCAATAAGGATAAAAATAAATGCTCTCGTTTCATGCACATGTTTGGCGGAAGGTTGTATGGTGTCACAAAAACTGGCCAGCTAGAGCAAGAAGTCACTGAATCTCAAAATGGATTGAAACCATTAGTACATAAACCCAGCCTCAAATTACGCGACTCTTTTGAGAAACAAGGGTGAACACAGTTGAGGTGATTCCAAGCTTCGATATCTGTAGGATGACTAATTACATTATGTTTACGATGAACTCTTTCCGCATGCCATCTCATATTTTGAGCTATCTTTGATGACATATACATTCTCTGCAGTCTCGGTGTGAGGGGAAAATACTGTAATGACTTGTATGGTATATCTTTTCGCTTTGAATTGTCCCCTTTCTTAGGCTTGAATCTATCATGACCACACATGGAACATGATACCTTATTTTTATCCTCATTATAATATAACATGCAATGATTAGGACATGCACATCTATTTTCTCATATCTAAGCCCTAAGTCATTGACCATTTTCTTTGCACGGTAAAAATTTTCAAGTAACTTCTCATCTTGTAGCAACATACTTTTGATAATGAGCAACAAACGATCAAAACAAATTTCACTAATGTGAAATTCAGATTTCAAGTTCAATAATTGTGAGACCGCAGATCGTCGAGAGTGATTTTGACATCCATTCCATAATGGCTCATCAACATCCTTAAGTAGCTGATAAAATCTTTCAGCTGTCTTGTTTGGCGGTTCTTCATTGTGTACATGCTCCTCATGAACATTGAATCTTGGACCAACAACATCTATGACCATATCAACGTATGAACTTCCACTTCCAATAATGGCAGGCTCGTAGCACCACAATGTTTCACCATGACATGTCCAATTTGTATAATCTTTAACAAACCCCTTTCTGTGTAAATGACGTTGTACATCCCATGTTGTAAGCCACTTCAAGTTCTTACAGACTACACAGAACATCAGATACAACCCTCACAATCTATAGCTTCAATAGGATTTCTCAATGTAAATTGAATGAATCTCTCAATTCCATTTTTAAATTTCACAGACACCACCTGATCAACTACTCTACGGTACATCCATGAACGATCTTTAGACATTTTCCCTATGCGAATTAAATGTTAACACAAAAAACTTTAACATGTTTAACAAAAAAAAAGTCCAACCCTTTCCTCACATCGTCCATCTCTGCCATTTTAAATAGGAAGGAAATATTATTTAGATTTTTCACTTTTTAACGCATCTTTGAAGGTTTAATCGCACGATTAATTACTATATGTGTTGTGTTATTTGCTAAAAATTTCGGCAGCATCTCCCCACACCTCTCCGATATACCACAAAATATTTATTGATAAAGAAATTTTCTTAAACACTTACTAGTAAGTGGTTAAGAAAATAATCAAAATCAATAAAGGTATATCAAAGAGGAGTGGGAAGACACAACCAAATTTTTTAACAAACAACGCAAACACATATAGTAATTAACCACCTAAGTGCAATCAAACATTCATAGACTGTCTAAAGAGGACAATTCAAGACTTTGAGTTAGATATACACGTTCTCATCATTCAAAATGAGAGCATGCACATCAATCCCAAAGTCTTGAACGGGTAGGTTGATTGACACAGACTTAACACACTCTTCTAAGATGCGTGCAATTTTAGGTTGCATTCACGCATCTCAGCTCACATACAACACCCAACTAATTAAATATTGACAAGATAATAGCACATTCTAAAAACACAAAAATAGGTATTCTAAAAACTCTATACATATCAACAAGCACATAAAATTAGTAAGATTGACTTTGTGCTGATGACCGTTCAACAATAAAACTAGAAAGCATATTCAACAACAAATCTAGAAAGGAATTTTACAAAAGCACCAATAACATGTGAAATTGGCAATACATGTAGACGATGAAAACATAGATTTTGTTTTAACATCTAACATATTCATAAGAGGAAAATCAAATATAGTAGAATGCTATTTAGCTTAATTGTTCATATTACGATGGAAGCTTAATTAGAAGTTCTTATTTGGCTGGACTCGTATTCATGTTATGTGAACTCACTAGAGGTCGGATCGGATTCTTGATAACGGGGGTTATCTAATTGCGCTATTAGGTTGCTAGATCAGATGTATCATTAAACAAAACTTTGGGTCAATTTGTATTTTTTTGAATTAGTGCAAGAACTTTTTGCAATAGCTAATCAGCTGAGTACAATCCAACTGGACTTATTCTAGGGAATCCACTCTTTTTGAAATTAACTCGTATGGTCGAGAGGGACAACGCCTCATGAGAGAGAAGATCCGAAGTAGTGACAAAGAATCTGGATTTCCAGTGTCTAATTTGGCGGGGCAACGGATCCGAATAAGGGATAAATATAGGATTTTCTCATAAATACATATATTACCACCTACTTTGATACCATATTATTCCATGTCAAGTTTTAAACCAGATCCTTAAATCCTTTTTACTAATATTAGTCATAGAACAAAGAAGATAATGCCCAGATATCTGAGGCACTCTTTCTCTACACAACTGATATCGATGGTTCTAATATCAAAAGCACAATTTTTTCAACATGATTATGTTGGTTTTCATTCTAATATTTTTAACAACATGTTTTTGATGATAGAGAAGTTTAATTGAGGTTTGATACATGACAAAGAAATTGATACTACTTGGTTATCTATATACTCATAATATCTAACTTTACATGTTCTATCATGTAGGTACAAATGCTTAAAGTCAAGCTGTCACAAAACAAGAGAAAAAGATCACAAAAAGCTGTAAACCATGTCACCTGTCGACAGACCACAATGCTCCTGTCGACAGATCTCACAAATATGGTCAGCCAGAAAAGCTCAAAGCTCAGGTTATAGCCATCTGTCGACAGATGCCCATCGGCTGTCGACAGATGTCACTGACAGAAGTTCTAGATATCTGGACTGTAGATATCTGTCGACAGATGCAAGTCGACTGTCGACAGATCTCACAGACCTGAATCCTAGATCTCTCTATGTTGCAAACCTGTTGCAATCTGTCGACAGATGAAGCCAGACCTGTCGACAGACGAACAGAATCTTCAGATACGGAAAGATCTAACATTTCCCAAGTTGGTGTTTGCTTCTACCACGACTCTCCATATGTAAACACCACTATATAAACATCCTTTTAAAGTAAATCACGTACACAAGCAGCCTCCAAGCAAAAACCCTAAAAAGTTCTCAGAGAAGTCTTGCTTTGCTGCTCTGCTTCAACCTACCGCCTAGAACCAAGAAAAGAAGTCTCTCCTGTGGAAGGTGAAGCCTGAACGTCGTGGATTCAAGCATCTTCATCAACTTGTGATCATCAAGATGAAGCTTGAAGTCCAGCCAGACGTTTACAAGAAGAGTTTATAAATCGGATTTGTTCTTCAACTCTCAAACTCTTCTTTGTTTCTATTTTTCATATCCGTGTGTGTGTGTGGTGTTTCAAGGAGTCCTTGTGCTTGATACACATGTGTGTGTGTTGATCTGATCGTGGTTGCACATCAGATAACACGTGTGTGTGAGTTGTAGTTTGTGAACTAGCTTATAAGCAGGTTTTTCTGCGTGTGTGTGCAGCCCGTGGATGTAGGATACACGAGTTGTGTACTCTGAACCATGTAAATATGTGAGTCTCGTGGTTTGAACGCTTTCACATTAGATGTTTGTTAGGCACGCTGTATTTGCACACACTTGATAGTTCATCAATCTAATTTCCATCAAGTCACTCACATCCACACATAGTGAAACTCTGTTCTTGTAGTTATAATCTCTGTTAAAAGAAGGTGATAAGATTTTTAACTGACAGTAATCTATTCAACCCCCCTTCTAGATTACCATATAGGGAATTCCGCAACCCTTCAATTGGTATTAGAGCCGAGTTTCTCCGATTTACTTCTTTATCTGTTTGATCTTACGATCAGGAGATTCACGGTCTAATGGAATCTAACAAGGGGTATATGGCCGAGGGACACTCAGTGACCAGGCCACCCTTCTTTGATGGCACTGACTATCCGTATTGCAAAAATGAGATGCAGGTGTTTTTCTTCGAGCGCAAAATTTCGAACTATGGAAAATAGTCAGAAAAGGAGCATACGAATTGCCTCAGGACGAGGATAGCTGAACTAAGGACCAGATTGCCAAGGGGACACTCAACTGGAGCGCCCTCAATATGATGCAGTGCGCAGTCCACCCAAAGGCTAGGAGTACTCAAGAGTCTCCACATGCACCTCAACAAAGGAGATGTGGGACAAGCTTGAGCTGATCTATGAAGGTACATCTGAGGTAAGAGAATCAAAGGTAAGCATGTTGGTTTCAGAATATGAAATGTTCAAAATGAATAATGATGAAACCATCTCTGACATGTTTGCTAGATTCATGATAATTATAAATGGATTGAAAGGTCTTAAAAAGGAGTACTCAGAGAGTGACTTGGTGAGGAAGATACTTCGGTCTCTTCCATCCTCATGGAACACCAAAGCCACTGTCATTGAGGATTCCAAAGACCTCTCAAAAATGAAAGTAGATGAATTGATTGGTTCTCTGATGACCTATGAACTGAATGTCAAAAGAAAAGAAACTGAAGAGAATCCAAGGAAGTCAATTGCCTTGAAAGCTTCCAAGAAAATCTCTTCAGATTCTAAAAAGAATGCCCAACAGGAAGGTATTGAGTCTGAAACCTCTAGTGATAGTGAGAATGACGAGATGGCCATGCTCACTAGACAGTTTAAGAAGTTTCTGAAATTCAAAAGAAGAGGTTCAGGTAACTCGAAACCTTTCCAAAAGGGTACAAACAGACTTGATTCTTCTAACAAAAGATCTGAAGTTGTCTGTTATGAGTGCAAGAAGCAAGGGCACATGAGAGGAGAGTGCCCCGAGCTCAAAAAGAAGCTGAAGAAGGACAAATTCACTTTCAAGAAGGCCAAGGCAATGGTGGCCACTTGGAGTGATGAAGATGAAGACGAGAACAGTCAAGCTACCTCAGAAGATGACGAGATTCAGTGTCTCATGGCAAGGAGTGATGACTCCAACGAGGTAAATTCTTCCTTTGAAACATATTCTATTACTGAATGGGAAGAAGCTTATAATGTTCTATTTGAAAAATTCTGTGAATTCAAGTCTGAAAATAAAGCACTTAAGAAGAAAGTCAATTCCCTTGTTCATAAATCAGCAACAATGAAGAAATTGAATCCTTGAATAAGGTGATTGAAATGATGAAGCTTGATGAACAAACACACAGTGAAGAATGGACAGCATGAAACTTAAACTTCAAGAAGTTCAAAAGGAAAGAGATGATCTAATGAACTCTCTTAAAAATCTTCAAAGTGAGCATGAAAAGCTAAAGGAGAAACTGGAAAAAGCTGAAAAAGACATAAAAGGTAAGTCTAAGGATTTATCTAATTTTGTCAAAAGTAAACAAAATCTGGATGCAATTTTAGGCTTAAAGGTTTTTGTTGCAAGACATGGGATTGGGTTTCAAAATGCATGGCCAAAAGAAATTGGCAAAAATCTGTTAACATATTTCATTGATTCCAGCCCAAGTTCAAGTAAACAAACCCTTCCAAAGAATAAGAAAAATCTTTCAAAGGGTAAGAAACAAGAACCTAAAATGATCAAATCTGTTCCTAGTCAACCTAAGGAATTTGCAACAAGCCCAAGACAGGAGAAACAACAACCTCCTAAAGCTAATCTAACAAGGAAACAAAAGGGTAAATGCCTATGCATGCTCCTAAAAAGGTAAACACTGTTGTTCAAAAATCATCATCATGAAAAGTATGTAAAAAAGTTGGGCACAATGAAAAACAATGTTGGAATAGCCCAAATCAAATGAAATCATCAACAAGTTTGGATTCCTAAACACTTGTTATTTGGCATGAATGGTACAAAGGGACCCAAAGTAATTTGGGTACCAAAACCTCTTGTCTGATCCACATATGCAAGAATGCCTAGTAGCCCACAATCAAAACAAATGGTACCTGGATAGTGGCTGTTCGAGGCACATGACGAGCGATAAATAAAATTTCAGTCTGCTCGTGAAAAAGATGGAGGTCACGTCGTCTTTGGAGGCAACAACAAAGGCCAGATCATCGGCTCAGGTAAGGTTGGTAAGTTTGCCTCTAACTCAATAGACAATGTACTGCTAGTTGATGGCCTTCATCATAATTTGCTGAGCATAAGTCAATTGTGTGATAAAGGTCATAAAATTCTTTGAATCCATTCATGTCAAATTCTTGATAAGGAAACAGGAAGTCTGAAATTTTCTGGAAAAAGAATAAACAACATCTATATGGTTGACTTAGATGATCCAGAAAATAATGATTTGTGTCTTGTAGCAAACAAACAGGATGAGCTTACATTGTGGCATTGTAGGCTCGGTCATGCTAGCTATAACGTATTGCACAAGATCATGAGGCTTCAATTAGTAAGTGGTCTTCCTGAAATTTCCTTTAATAAGAATGAAAATTTCTGTGATGCATGTGCACAGGGAAAGCAAACCCAGAAATCCTTCAAATCAAAAGCACCGGTGAGTACCTCTAAAGCTTATGAACTGTTGCACATGGACCGATTTGGACCTACGAGAACACTAAGTCTCAATGGCAAACGATATGGTTTTGTCATTGTAGATGATTTCTCTAGGTTCACTTGGGTAAAATTTCTGGCTCACAAGAATGAAGCACTGAATGTTTTTGAAGAATTTTTCAATAAAATTGAGCATGGAAATGTAAACAAAATATGCTCCATCCGCACTGATCACGGGGGAGAATTTGACAATACCTCCTTCTCTGATTTCTGCAGGAACCAAGGGATAGAACATTTGTTCTCCTCCCCAAGAACTCCAGAACAAAATGGGGTTGTGGAGCGGAAAAATAGAACCTTGATGGAGATGGCTCACACGCTTCTGGTCGAGAATCAACTTGCAAGAACCTTTTGGGTAGAAGTGGTAAACACGTCATGCTACATTCTCAATAGAGCCATGGCAAGACCGGTATTCAAGAAACCACCCAACGAACTTCTAAAAGGTAATAAACCCACCATTGGGTATTTCAAAGTTTTTGGTTCAAAAGTGTTCATACATAACAATGATAAAATTGACTTGGACAAGTTTGAAGCCAAAAGCGATCAAGGTATTTTTCTTGGATACTCAGAACACTCTAGATCCTATAGGGTGTTTAATCTAAAAACTAGAAAAGTGGAAGAAACTCCACATGTTGTATTTGATGAATCTCAAACCAAGCCTAACAGTTCTAATCTTTACAGGTTTGCAGATGAAACTGAGATACAACACTTGGAGAACTAAAGAAAACCTCAAGTTGTTTCAAAAACAAAAGTGGATATCTTCGCAGGTACAATGATGAAGATGACAGACATCCTTTCAGAAATGAAGAAGAAGTATCTGCACAAGATCCACAACAACAAGATCAACCTCAAGCTGAAAGTCGTCCAGCCACCCCTCCTCCTGAACAACCTCCTCAAATGCAAGATCAACCCGGACCTTCAGCCATTACTAATGTAAGGTATTCTAAAGCTCATCCACTTGAAAATGTCATAGGTGACTTAAATGACTCAGTTCAAACTAGGTCTTAGGTTAATCAAATAGTTGAACAGGATCATTTAGCTTTTGTATCTCAAGTGGAACCGAACAATGTTGAAGAAGCATTAAAGGAAAACTCATGGATTGATGCTATGCATGAGGAGCTTGGGCAGTTTCAAAGAAATAATGTCTGGAGTTTAGTTCCTAGAACCCCTGAAATTTCTGTCATAGGGACGAGATGGGTCTTTAGGAATAAACTAAATGAAGAGGGTAAAGTGGTGAGAAACAAGGCTAGACTGGTTGCAAAAGGATACAATCAGGAATTTGGTGTGGACTTTGAAGAATCCTTTGCACCTATAGCTAGACTAGAAGCAGTAAGGATCTTGTTAGCATATGCATGTTCAAACAAGTTCAAACTATTTCAAATAGATGTTAAAACTGCTTTCTTGAATGGCTACATAAAAGAGGAAGTCTATGTTTCTCAACCACCTGGCTTTGAGGATCATGACAAACCAAACCATGTATTTAAATTGCACAAAGCTCTTTATGGTTTGAAACAGGCACCCCGAGCTTGGTACGAAAGGCTGAGCCCTATTTGGTAAGCAAAAACTACTCAAGAGGTAAGGTAGACCAACTCTCTTTACAAAGAAAGTTCGCAATCACATAATTGTTGTTCAAGTCTATGTGGACGACATTATCTTTGGTTCTACTAATCCTTCATTGTGTGAAGAATTCTCTAAACATATGCACAGTGAATTTGAGATGAGTCTTATGGGGGAGCTTCAATTTTTCTTGGTTTACAGGTCAAACAATTTGAAGACGGATTCTTCATTAACCAAGAAAAATATGTTAAGAGCTACTGAAAAAGTTTCAGTTTGAACAAGCTAAACATGCCTCAACCCAATGAGCACAAGCATTAAGCTAGAAAGTGATGAGAAAGGTAAATCGGTAGATGCCAAACAATTCAGAGGTATGATTGGCTCACTCCTTTATCTTACTGCAAGTAGACCGAACATACAATTCAGTGTTTGCCTTTGTGCTAGATACCAATCTAGTCCAAAGGAAAGCCATTTAATTGTAGTCAAGAGGATTTTCAGATATCTCTCAGATACGTATGACTTGGGTCTTCGGTATCCAACAGGTAGTAGCTTTGACTTGGTTTCATATTCTGATGCTGACTATGCTGGATGTAAAATTGACAGGAAAAGCACTAGTGGCTATTGTCAAATGCTTGGTGGTTGCATGGTTTCGTGGGCATCCAAGAAGCAACACTTGGTTGTACTCTCCACTGCAGAGGCAGAATATGTTGCTGCAGGGAGTTGTGCGGCACAAGTGTTGTGGATAAAAAGTCAGTTGTGTGACTACAACATTGACATTGGATGTACACCTATCCTATGTGACAACACTAGTGCAATCAATCTATCAAAGAATCCCATTCAACATTCTAGGACAAAACACATAGAAATTCGTCATCATTTCTTGAGATGAAGTAGCCAATAAACATTGGAGATACGTTTTATACCCCTGAAAGTCAACTGGCAGACTCTTTACCAAACCTCTGGCTGAAGATAGATTCACAACATTGAGACGAGAATTGGGTTTGTGCAAATTACAATGAAACTTAACCCAAATATTAAGTATATGTTCCTTGTGTGAACTAACTATGAGATATTCAAATGGTGATTTATGGAAGAACAAGTCATGCTTGTTTGGAAACTTTCATTATGCGTGAGAAAATATTCTCCGCCAAGTATCCATAGTTATGTTGCATGAAAGGGTCATTGACTTTCTATGAGGATTCAGGTTCTTTATATTTTGCCCACTCACTATTTCTTATCAAAAAAAAATTTTTTTTGAACATCTTCATGAAATCACTTCAACCTTGCTTTGGTGTTTTCGAATTGTGCAAATGTGTCTTGTTGTACTTGAATGTATGTGTACACATAAGCACACACTATGGGGGAGTCAAAATCAGGCTACATGAGTGTTTTAGTAAAGGAAGTCATTCATATCATATTCATGTCAACTTCTCTCACTTTTTATATTCATTTATTCCCTCATTCAAACCTTGATTCCACTCTACATAAGCTATTGTCGACAGACATGAACACCCTGTCGACAGATCAGATTCCACAGACATCAGTTTTTGAACTCTGTGTACACCTGTCGATAGACGACAACTCATCTGTCGACAGCTAGACACAGCTCTGCAAAACCAGTCTTCAGTCTGTGCTCATCTGTCAACAGGCTCCCTCTAGCTGTTGACAGACACACTCTTTCTTATCAATTCATGTCTATTTCTTATCAAACTCATGAGCAGGTTCATGTCCTTCATCTAAGATGTTTATTGGGTGTTTATACATGTTTGACTTCATCATATTCAAGTGATATTAATGTTATTCCCTAAATCACCATGATTGGACAACTACTTTTGCACGGGTTTAGATTACATCATTTTGAAAACATTGACCATCGTAGAGGATACACCCTAACTCCTTAGCATAATTTCCTTGTAGGCAACACTATTCTCAAGTAACTTGAAAAGTCTTATGGTCATTGAACTTTATGTCTCATATTGACTGCTAATCATATACTTTTCTTTGATCTAGAATTTTAAATATGAAATGGAGAAAAGCTATTTATTTCTGAAAAACAACAAAAAAAAATCAATCTACAAGTGGGTAAAAGGTAGAGTAATGATGTGTATTGCTGAGTAACCGGGGAGATGGGCATCACAAATGTCCGCCCTCAGCGTCAAAAAGCTATCTCATCAACTCTATACAAAGGTATGATGGACACTTCCACTGAGTAACTGGGGTACGGGCACATCTTATGTCTATCCTCACGTCAAAAGGTATGAAGTTCTCTTAAATACCACTTTTCCCGTTGCATTCATTTGTTGCAAGCAAAAAAAAATTTTTTGAAATAGAGTGAAGCCTCCAAAGTGTCTCAAATAACCAGGTCATTTAGTGTCTATGGTTATCATGAAGTTTAGACATTCATTTCAGTCATCATTTGATCATCATACACTAGGGATAGTGTTGGTCTACAATGTCCTTAATCAAATAAGGGTATTGGTGTCCTTTCTCTAAGACCGTAAGGTGTTTTCTTAATGCTCTAATTTACAACTCCTTAGGTATTATGTCTAAACCATTTGGGTAAATGGGAGGGCCTTAATATCCAAGTATATGGTGGGTTCCAATGTGTGTATACCCTTTTTACACCTTATTTATTCATTGTGTAACCTTGGCTCAAGAGTTCTCCTTGAAAATCCACACAAATATCAGTCAGACAGATTTACTGTATGGATCTGTCGACAGATATCCAGTCATCTGTCGACAGACGGTGGCAGCTCTGGTTTGGGAAGACCAACGGGTGCGCCGTTTGGGGACGGATTTGGTGGGACCCTTGCCTTTTAAATTTCAATCCACCCTCTTAAAAGGCACCCACGTTCCCTTTCTTCTAACCCACTCTAAAATCCCTCTCTTTCCTATACAAACCGAGCCCCTGCTTCCCCTTTGGACGCAAACCCTACTTTTCATCTTTCCAGTCCTATCTCTGCAGTGGGCTTCTCCTCTTCATCCTCCCTCTCTGTGCTTCATCCCTCCACACTCTTCATGGCTCCCAAGGCAAAGAAACTAGCATCTCGCTGCCGTCCCTCCTCATCTCGAGTCGGCGACGACGACCGGGCTATTGATGAGCGCCGCACGAAGCTTCAGGACGATCGTCTGCCCGAACTTGTGGTTCCTCCCCGTATTCATCTCACTCATTCACAGGGGTCGTTCATCAAGTTTGTTCAGCCTAGGTATGTCGATTTTGAGTCCTTGGCAGATCTTTTCCCAAACCTCCAACCCCTATTTGACACTCAGGGGTGGACATCCTTTCTTTACAGTCACATGGCTTATTCTCCCACTACCGTTCGTGAATTCTTCAAACTCTTGGCTTCTCAAGGAAAAGCATTTCTATACAACTGTGAAGGGCACCACTTTCCAACTCACTGCCAACCTCATTAGCACAGCCCTTCAAATCCCCAACTCCGGAGCCGACATCCTCACCCATACTCCAGATGCTTCTGTGTACTATCATCTCCTCACTCTTGAAGAATATGATGGCACAAAGAAAATTGCCAAGTTGAATGCCAATTCCTTCCCTCCATTGAACCAGCTGATCCATCACATCTTCACAACCATGATTGCGCCAAAGCATGGGAGTCAGGAACTTGTCACCGACGTCCATAAATCACTCTTCACTTTTTCCTAAAGTGTGAACCCATCAATCTCCCTGTCTTGATGCTTGGCCATATTGTCAAATGCTTCTACAACCCCCGAAGTCAATGCCTTTTGCTTGTCCAATCACCTCCATTCTGAAGTTCATTGGAATCGACATTCCGGACAGTGAATGCATCACGCTTAACTCCCGCAGTAGTTTCGATCTCACTGCTGCACATAGGATGGGATACAAGCTCGTTGATGGGGTCGTCACTCGTGAGCTCAAAGGAAAGGCACCAGCTGTTGCCATGGATGTAGATCATGATATTGCTTATGTTGATGATGATGAAGAAGCAGGAGATGAAGACTCCCAGTCTGAGCCTCTTGATGCTCCGGAGAAAGTGCTAGTGATGCACATGATGAGCCTTCTCTGCGTGATCTTCTTGCTCAGATGCAACCCATATGTCCACTGGATTTGATAAGATTCATGCACGATTAGACATAGTGGATGCAAAAATGAAAGCAATAGCAGACCACTCAAGTCCACTGCAGCTGCGTCTCACTAGGCTTCAGGAACACCGTTGGGCTACTGCAACCGCCTGGCGATGATGCTGCATAGAAAGTCTATAGGTCTAGGAGTCACTGTTTGTTTTTATTTTTTCACATGTGTCTGTCATGTTCTGTGTTATTTTTTTTACTTCGTGGTCATGTAACTTCTTTCCCTTTCATTTCAGTCATCCCATTTTGTACTGTGTATGCTTCATGTCTTATCAATGAAATCACAGTTCGTGCTATATCATTGTGTGTGACTGGTGAGAATACCTTTAGATGTTGTCAAAAGGGGGAGAAACCTCAATTGTGCACTAATTGAATAATTTGTCATCATCAAAAAGGGGAGAATGTTGGGTTTTCATTCTATATTTTTAACAACATGTTTTTGATGATAGATAAGTTTAATTGAGGTTTGATACATGACAAAGAAATTGATACTACTTGGTTATCAATATACTCATAATATCTAACTTTACATGTTCTATCATGTAGGTACAAATGCTTAAAGCCAAGCTGTCACAAAACAAGAGAAAAAGATCACAAAAAGCTGTAAACCATGTCACCTGTCGACAGACCACAATGCTCCTGTCGACAGATCTCACAGATATGGTCAGCCAGAAAAGCTCAAAGCTCAAGTTACTGCCATCTGTCGACAGATGCCCATCGGCTGTCAACAGATGTCACTGACAGAAGTTCTAGATATCTGAACTGTAGATATCTGTCGACAGATGCAAGTCGACTGTCGACAGATCTCACAGACCTGAAATCCCAGATCTCTGTATGTTGCAAACCTGTTGCAATCTGTCGACAGATGAAGCCAGACCTGTCGACAGACGAACAGAATCTTCAGATACGGAAAGAACGATCTAACATTGCCCAAGTTGGTGTTTCCTTCTACCACGACTCTCCATATGTAAACACCACTATAAAGCATCCTTTTAAAGCAAATCACGTACACAAGCAGCCTTCAAGCAAAAACCCTAAAAAGTTCTCAAGAGAAGTCTTGCTCTGCTGCTCTGCTTCAACCTACTGCCCAGAACCAAGAAGAGAAGTCTCTCCAGCGGAAGGTGAAGCCTGAACGTTGTGGATTCAAGCATCTCCATCAACTTGTGATCATCAGACGAAGCTTGAAGTCCAGCCAGACGTTTACAAGAAGAGTTTATAAATCATATTGTTCTTCAACTCTCAAACTCTTCTCTGTTTCTATTTTTCATATCGTGTGTGTGTGTGGTGTTTCAAGCAGTCCTTGTGCTTGATACACGTGTGTGGGTGTTGATCTGATCGTGGTTGCACATCAGATAACACGTGTGTGTGAGTTGTAGTTTGTGAACTAGCTTATAAGCAGGTTTTTCTGCGTGTGTGTGTGGCCCGTGGATGTAGGATACACGAGTTGTGTACTCCGAACCACGTAAATCTGTGTGTCTCGTGGTTTGAGCGCTTTCACGTTAGATGTTTGTTAGGCACACTGTATTTGCACACACTTGATAGTTCATCAATCTAATTGCCATCAAGTCACTCACACCCACACATAGTGAAACTCTGTTCTTGTAGTTATAATCTCTATTAAAAGAAGGTGATAAGATTTTTAATTGACAGTAATCTATTCAACCCCCCCCCTTCTAGATTACCATATAGGGAATTCCGCAACCCTTCAGATTAATTTGCTAGTAGCAAAGAACATTTAACAGTGCATATCTAAATTTTGATATCAAATCATGTAAATTTATTATCCCCTTTTAATGTATCCCAGAACGGAAACTTATTTCTTCTTCTCTCTCCCTACGCATACATATATCGTAAGTGATTTTAAAAACGAATAGGTTGGGAGTTACAGAAGAGATGGTGACAAGCAATGGACGGTCTAAATCCAAAACCCCCGCCCCCTTTCCAACACAATGATACTCCCTGCACAGAGTTTGAGAGACCCAAATTTAAATCTCACGCCAAAGTTACCAAATCCCGAACTCATATGTAGAATAAGCCTGTCTCTCTCTCTTGCATGCTTTGAGAAGTCTTATTTCACATATTTATTTCAGTTATAACACCTTCAAGCATTTTTTGAAGGAAAAATACTAGCTACTGCCACCTTACAAATAGGACTACCTGTCCATAGGCACAATCAGACCCCAAGGGGGTCACAGGGTTCCGTCGTGCAGGACACATTTCTCTGTTCGAAGACATGTACGACTAACTAGGCGCAACTTAAAGGAACGTATTAATATTTCGTAAAAAAAATAAGCAAACTATAATTGAGAACAAAAAGAAAAAACATATGTTAGGCACGATATAAGGATACAATGACTAGAGCAACCATTACCATCCCTTGAAATATGCATGGTTCTTGAACTGAATAGGTAATTTTATAGATCACTGTCTAATTCGTCTAACAATTGAGTATTTAGAAAACACAATGTACATGAGATAAATAATACTAGATTACACACAGACCTGGAAAGGGTGGCTGGAGTCGCAGAAGCGGGAGATGCCACGGCGGCGACTAAAGATGGCAGCTGGCAATGTCGAAGTCCCCACAAAAAAACCTTACAATGGAGGGAGGTGTCAGAGAGATTAGCGGGTCAGTCATTTGGGCCTTCGACACTAGAAAAGGGGGCGGGGCAGGGGGTGGGGGATGGTGGCAGGGGAGGCGGGGTAGGGAAGGGGGACCACAGGGAAGGGGATGGGGGATGGTGGCGGGGGCAGGGGTGGGCATGGTGGCAGGGGAGGTGAGGGACAGAGGGTGGAGGAGGCAATGGGGGGGGGGGGATGTGAGAGGGAGACATACGGTGATGGGGGAGGCGGCGGCGGCAACGTCGACGACAGTTGCAATGGCAGATGGCAGCAGGCGGCGGCGACGGCAGCGACGTCCAGCAAAGTTGGTCGCAACAGAGATAGATGGGGGGGGGGGGGGGGGGGGGAAGTTGGTTGGGGGAAAAAAGTACTAGAGCATCAACGACTAATTTGCGACCGAAATAAAATCGATCACAAGATGGGTCTCAGATGTGCGACGAATTTAATCGCTCACTATTTGGTCGCTATTTGCAACCGTCTTGCGACCGAATAAGTCAATCGCAAATTCGGTCGCTATATCCATTTTTTCTTGTAGTGCACTAAGTTCTTTTAGAAAATGTAAAATTGGACATCGAGTTCAAACCTGTAGTCCAATTTGGACTCCGTCAGTTTCTACGGTTACTTTCAACCCCCAAGTCATGTTGGAACAATCGATAGATTGATGGACTTGTATTTTAAATTTTGGACCCTCAAACCCAAGTTCACATATTTTAAACAAAACTAGTTAAGAAAATGAGAAATTGATTGCCCAGTCCAAATTGAAAGTCCAATTTGGACTCCATCAGTTTCTACAAGTCACTCTCACCTTTCTAGTCATGTTGAAATCATTGAAAAATTAATCGGACCTATATTTTTAATTTTGACCCTCTTAAACCCGTGTTTATTGACTTCAAACTAAGTTCTTTTAGAAAATGTAAATTTGAGCATCGAGCTCAAATCTGGAGTCCAATTTAGACTCCGTCAATTTCTACGAGTTACTTTCATCCCCCAAGTTGTGTTGGAACAATTGATAGATTGATTGGACCTATATTTTAAATTTTAGACCCTCAACCCAAGTTCACAGATTTTAAAGAAAACTAGTTAAGAAAATGAGAAATTGATTACCCAGTCCAAATCGGGAGTCCAATTGGACTCCGTCAGTTTCTACAAGTCACCCTTATCTTCCCGGTCATGTTGGAATCATTGACAATCTAATCGAACCTATATTTTTTATTTTTACCCTCCTAAATCCGTGTTATTGACTTTAAACTAAGTTCTTTTAGAAAATGTAAATTTGAGCATCAAGCTTAAACCTGGAGTCCAATTTGGACTCCGCCAGTTTCTACAAGTCACTCTTGCCCTCCTAGTAATGTTGGAATCATTGACAAATTAATCGGACCTATATTTTTAATTTTGACCCTTTTAAACCATGTCTTTGACCCTCGTCATCCCAAGTTCTTGCATTTATAAGATGATATTTAGAGTTGAGAAATAAAAAATCAATCAAATAAAATACTCATTGGAGATTGTTGTGCAGGAGGTGCTGATTGTTGTGCAGGAGGTGCTCTATACCAAGAAACCCCAGCTGTGAGAGCGTCTGGGAGACAGTCTAAGAGACGATATGTGAGATATTTTGAGAGACAATCTCGTTGACGATCTCCCTAAACTGAGTCGGAGTCATGGTCGGGGCGGCACTGAAAGAGCCACCTGGGGCTGCAAATGATATCACCCTGGTCGTGCCCAAGCTATGTCCAAAACCATACATGTGGCCTTTCTTAGATGCCCCAAATGCTGCAACCCAAATGTCAGGATCCAACTCTGGATGCTGACTATCGTCCCTGTACCTCTCATCCATTCCTCTACTATATGACTCCTGTAAAAAAAAATCAAAATTATTGTTAATTCTTCATTTTACTTTTAAATGAAAACTATTGGTGTATACACTTACCGCTACCTCCCGAGCTTTCTCACTAATGTAATCGTCCGTCCCTTTCTTCTTATGAGTTTGATAAAAAAATTCTTGAAATTGAGGTGGCCGCTTGAGCTATGCTTCCTATTTTTCAAATAAATCACAGTTTATTATTAGATTTACAAAATTTAAAGAATCTAGAAGTGAACTTACCAATCGTGCTTTATGTGTTGCAAAAGAGACAGAGCCACTCGTATGTACGTTTGCCTCGGGACGCCCAACTCTATTTAGCTTTCTTTGACAGATTTTTCATTCCATTTCTCTCCTCCCCAAATCTCGCACAGCTCCATCCAAAACTCCTTTCTCATCCAAATAGGCCCGTGCTCCTTCCACTGGTTACTATTTGTGCTTGCACAAACTCTGTTTACATTTCTTCGAACATTATACAAAAGATGTTTGAAATTTACTCTTGTAGTGGTTGTCCATGCAGATCTAGCATGTAAATCATCTGAATGCTTTGTGAATCGATGATTCCTCTGCATATTAAAAAAAAGAATTATATACAACATAATAATTAGTGTATTAAACTAAGAATTGAAAAAGACTTAGTTTAAAAGAATAGTTCACATACCATGAACATATCATACAATAAATCATGAACATCTATCAGAAAATCATAAAATCGATCAATGGGGCCAGGAAAGTGTGCTTGAATTGACTTTGTAATAAATTGTGATGCTTGGGTAGGCTCTATTTTATTCCTGAAATTGAAAAGATTAAAACCACAATGACGAATAGATAAGAAAAACAATGCATTACATACCCTTCATTTATCCACACTACCCGCATCATCTCACCATAACTGCCCTCCCCCTCGTGATGACTTGCCTCATCATCAGCATGTACTATACAAGTTAAATATCATAAATAAATCTAACCTATACAATTTGACATAAAGAATTATATAAATAACTACCGCAATGCATACAAATCAAAATATACATACCTGCTGTTGTTGGTGGAGGTGGAGAGGGCTTTAGTCCTAGTAGTGCAGACGTGGAAGCAACCCGAGCTACACAATCTAACATAAAAAATTATATTAATTAAATACCACAATGCATACAAATCAAAATATACATACCTACTGCTGGTGGTGGTGGAGGTGGAGAGGGCGCAGTCCTGGTAGTGCAGATGTGGAGGCAACTCCACCTATAAAATATGACATAAAGAATTATATATATTAATTAAATACCACAATGCATACAAATCAAAATATACATACCTGCTATCGATGGCGGAGGTGGAGAGGGCATCAGTCCTGTAATGATACAAATGAGATAAGCAATGTATATATGGAATACATATCTTCTTATAAGTAATGTTTATATCTGGTAGTGTAGACGTAGAAGTAGCCCTACCTATAACAAATGGTGGAGCTATAGAAAAGGGAGTAGATCTCCTCCCACTACCCTCTCCCCTCCCATTTGAAGAAGTCGCACGTCGTCCTCAAACCATATCTTCAAGGAGTAAATCAATACATGCATGTTAATCAATACCAATAGAAAGATGTAGAATATTAGAATTTCTAGTAAAATTGTCTACCATTAATCAAACATTCTCCATTCATCTTTCGATGCTAGAAGTATATCAAATTCGGCATTGGCATCTTCATTATCAAATTCATTTTGATCACTAGTATGTTCCTCTTCATCGGAGTCCCCCAACTCTATTTCATTTCCTTGTTGATCGACGTCTTCCACTTCATTGTCTTTAGATAAAGAAAGTTGATCCACAGATTCATTTCATTAAAAGTAGGTAACTCTACATCATCAGCTAAGTCTGATTGAAAGAATTCGGCATTGACATCCAACTCCACTGTTTTAGTCAAATCCAACTCATAATCTGGGAAAAGCCGTCTTAACCTTGCAAACTGCCCACCAATCATTTCTTTCTTTATTTCTAGACGATAGATACTTTGTATAATATACCTGCTGGGCTTGTGTGGCCAAAATAAATGGATCATAAGCATTCAATTTGGACTTATGTTTAATATCGACAACCCCATATGTTGTGTCATTTTGAACAGAATTAGGATCAAACCAATGACACTTGAACAAAAATAAATGGTTGTTATCTCCGAGATATTGCAATTATAAGATCTCCTCAATAATACCATAATAATTACATTCATTTTCATTATATGTACTTCCTTTCACACATACCCCAATGTTCATTGTTGACTTATTCTGCCCATATTGTCTAGTGTGAAATCTATATCCATTAACAATAAATGCTGGATATGTACATACAACTTTTGATGGGCCATAACTTATCTCACGAATTCTCTGATGACTAATGAAACCTTTTTCAACCTACATATAGATAGCACACTAGTTAGAAATTGACATTGGCCTCACCATTAAGTAAGACTAATCATGCTTACACGATATTTCAGCCAAGAAGCCAATGATTTCTCTCGTTCTTTTTAAACCTCCACGTCAGTGAGATATGGATATCTTTGGATTAATTCTGAGTTAAATTGTCTGTATTACGAATATTAGAGCATTATAGATGGAATGAAAAACAACAAGTTATGGACATAACGTAATGTGAGTAGAGCACTTACGCAATATAGGATTCAACCTCAATGCAATTTAAAAGAATATAAATCTTTGCGACATGCAACTCTCTATAGTTTAGCATCCTACTCGAAGAACGTCCATATGCATGACCATGATACTTAAATATAGAGAGCCGGTCAGACTGAACGGAGTCACCCCCATCATCATTACGTGGTGGTCGAGTACAACGTGTTTGTATCTCAGGTTCAAAGTACATTGAACATAAATTTGATATTTCTTTCATAATGTATGCCTCCACAATGGAACCCTCCACCTTCGCCTTGTTGCAAACTTTCAGTTTCAATTCAGGCATGCACCTACATTACCGTTTATAGGATAATGACAAACATGTCATAAGAGGTAGAATTATAAGAAAAAAAATATAAATTACCTCTCAAATAGATACATCCATCTAAAT